>JBBPJT010000065.1:0-68602 GCA_038088895.1 Xerocomus potaroensis | reverse complement strand
TTTGCTCAACCTCGCACCGTGCCTTCATGATCGCTACAAGCAGCTCGGAGCCATTGAAGATCTCGAGAAGGCTATTGCTCTCGACAATGATGCTCTCTCGCTTTGCCCACCAAGACATCCAAATCGACCACGGTCTTCGCACAATCTCGCAACGTGTCTCCATACTTGCTATGTGCACCTTGGGGTTATTGAAGACCTCATCAAAGCCATCACTCTGCTGCGAATTTTGCATGTATCAACCTGAGACTGGCGCCCTTGCAATTGACTGGCTGATTTGACCAAAGGCGACGAAGTATTTCCTCTCAGTCGCAGAGATGA
Organism: Xerocomus potaroensis; assembly: GCA_038088895.1. NCBI lineage: Eukaryota > Fungi > Basidiomycota > Agaricomycetes > Boletales > Boletaceae > Xerocomus > Xerocomus potaroensis. Next base: position 68,284 of record JBBPJT010000065.1, on the reverse strand, counting down.
TCTAATCATCGGGGCATCCGGTATGAAGGATGCATAGTCTTGCCTAGCACCCGGCTGCTACTAGTAGCTATAACCTTGTCCCCAATTCTTTCAACCCCACCGTTTGCTCCCGACCGAGACATTCCAATAGGCGCACAAAGTCAATTATCGTATGTGGCTACTAGCTACACCGACTCTACGGTCAAACGTCCCGTCAGACGTGGGTGCTTGTTAAAGCTTTGAAGTAGCTTTTTGCAAGCAAAGCATTTCTGCCCAGCGCGCAGAAATAAGCGTTTCCACACCAACTATCTAGTCACCGCACCCCAATCGCACCCTATAAAAACATTTCGTCGGATGCGCGTGGTCACGGTAATAGGCACACGCCCAGTCGAGTTGCATGTGAGCAGCTCGTCCGTGAGCAAGGCATTTCATTAGTCACGCAATCAGCAAAATCTCAGCCTTCCCAGACCACTTTACCCGGTTGTCGCCCCCAGACTGGTATTTCGTCTGGCTGGCGTGGTAAATTGGCACGGCAAGCCTAGTTTTTGTAACGGCTGATTATAACAATGCGCAGTTCGTTGTGTCTACCTAGAGCAGCCCGGCAAGCACGCTTGGTCCAATGGCACAAATGGAGCCCTCATGCACGGCTGGCCACGGGAATGTCATCCCAATCGTTGCTCCTCAACAAAGCAATTCGCCAGGCACGCATGGCCAGTGACTCAGCACCCAGCTGGCACGACACGCATCAGGTTACCCCATCGTACTTTTCCAACAATGCATTTCTGAATATGCGACGTCGCCTAGGACACTTTGAAGCGTTGTACGTAGCAAGTTACAATGGTACCTTGTTTGTCGACGCTCTCCTCGAGGTTCATTTGGACTTGTGGCCGGTTCGCAAACATCCAGCCTTCCGTATGCAGCAGCCAAACACCAGATCTTCGCTTCCAAGCAAGCCGTCTAGTCGGTCGAGCGGTCAAATGGAAAATGCTCGAGCTTCGCATGCCCGGCCACCGGTTGATTCACTTGTCACCGAACAATGCATGTTGCATGTTGGACATGGGCGAATGGCACAAAGAAAGGCTCTGCACGCGAGTCGCTCCAATCAAAAAATTATGTTTAGTAAGGCTTTCCAGAGCTATTTAACCGGAAAAAAATATGGGAATGTTGGGTTTAACCTAGACCCGTGGCACAGACAACTATTTGTACATGGGCCATAGAAAAACCAACATGATCGCTCCTCCCCGTCGAGATCTTCAGGCGCGCCCGTTTGTTGTGTTTTCCCAGGGCAGTCTGGCAGGTGCATTTGGACTAGTAGTTCATACTCGTCAGAAGCCACTACCGTGGCACCACCCCACCATGAGAATCAAGGTATGCCAATTGCACATGGACATTGGGGTGCTGATAAACAACACTATGTTACTTGAAACCAGGCCGAACAGTGCCACACACCCCGTCCCCTAGAACATGGGTGGCTCAAGTTGGTGCATCTCAATGGACTATACGCGCGTGATAGCCAAGGTATGTCCTGTTGCTCTCACAAGTTGAAACTGATTGACACATTACAAAATTTTTTCTGCACGTGGGTCGGCGGTGGAGGGTCATTCAAGCGAGCTTCCCAGCTTCGCAAACACATTGCCACCCATACCAATCCAAGCAGGTGCGTACCTATTCCCTTGATCCAATTGTCCAACCTAACAACCATCTATAGCTTATACCGCTGCGAAACCTGCGATCCCTACATGTTGGATCGAAGAAACCTCGTCACGCATACAGGGACGCAGTAAGTTTACCCTTCCACAACGTCGTAGCTCTAGTCTGCTCACTCCAATTATCTCCAGTACAGGCGAAAAGAATGTCCACTGCCCGGACGGCATCAGCGTATGCGATCCACCCGGGTCTACACCCCGGATGGTCCCTTGTCCCTATGGGACAAATGATCGTGCCCTGCTGATGAGGCATCGGAAGAAGAACTACGCGTACGTTCCGCTCCCATGCACCTCAAGGTTGCAACGTCCTGCAATCTTCTCTGATGCCCCTGTCCCTGCTAGAAGAATTACCCCCCATCCTGTGGAGGTTATTTATTCCAGGGCCTCCATGCTCAGCCAAGGGGATTCATCTGATGAACCCTTCTTGGCTGGCGTTCTCCATGCTGCCCCCTTCGTGCCGTCTACTGAAAGTAGCTTAGCAGGCACACTTGGCTCAGTGGAAGCGATTCCACGGTACAGGGCTGGCTTACACAACTGTGCGTTCATCGTCTCCTCCGAGAGCAGTTTATACCAGCACCTGCCTGCGCGCAATCTCAGAGTGCCAGGCGAATGGCTTTGACCCCACGAAGCACATGTTCGCCAGATCACCTACTTTCGCAGGATTTCAAAAATGGGGGCTTGCACTGATTCGTTGGGCAGTTCTTTTTGAATATAAACAGTTCCACGATGTCTCGGACGCGTTTAGGTACCCTCTTCCCAGACTATAACCATATGTCCATATATAAGTACAGTTTTCACTCCCACACCCCTGACTGCTCGTGTATTATATATCCTCACTCTGCTCCCTCCAAGTCATGAGTCACAGTGCTGCAAATGTGATTGGCGTCCGATCTCGGTCGATTATTGTCTTGTAGATTTGAAGTACATTTTAGAACTGGGCCATCACTCCAGGTACAATGTATCCTCAGGGCAGTGCTCTTACTTCATCACGACCGTGTAGGCCCATGTCCGATGTTTTAGGAACCACGGGACTTATGAACTCAAGTAACTGTTCTGCTTATATTCTCAACCTTGGCACTTGTAAATACACGGTACCCTGGTATATTATCTACATGTGCATCGTGCCCTAAAGTGCACTATGATCAGACGCAACTCTGAGAGAGGCATCGATACACGAAGAGTGTAGAGGTGACCCAGCGAAAAGGAACGAGGAAAGCAACGAGGAAAACCAAAGGATAGTGGAATACATACACACAACGTAGAAGCGCACATAGGCAGGTTCCAACAGTTGCTACATCTTGAATAGGTGAACGTGGTCGTAACGCACATCGCAGTAAGCCATCCGCTCGGAATACGGCGAAAGGTCATCAAGGGAGCGGGTTGGCGACGAACCGCCCGCGGTGGGAGGGACATCACTTGAATTAGCTCGTGTTGTCTGCCCATGGGAATTCACGTCGTCTTGCCAAGGATATGATGAATGAGTGGCTGGTGATTCGATGTAGATGCGGCATCGCTGCTAGATTCATCGACGATGGCAGATGCGCCTACTAAACTGTAGTACGAGATTGGAATCGGCCAATGTACTTCGAGGTGATGAAGTATATTCCCACCGCTTTCCCGTGGTTAGGGAGAAGACAGGGATACGCTCGTGGTCCTGCAGCGATCGGGGGGCGGTATATAGCCATGGAGTCTCTTCCGGTGCTTTGTCAGGGTAGCGGGGTCATTCGTTCTGAAATCGCAGCGATCTACGTGGCTTTCCGATCCGGACTCGTCGGCAATGGTAATGAGATCGGTGCACGCATAAGCCTTTTCGCTGGTGCTAAATAAAAAGTACGTGAGTGTTTGCGAGGCGTCCATGTGGGGATGATTGAGCTTACAGTGTTGCGATACGGAGAGCGAGATTCTTCCTTTGAAAGCGTGAAAAAGTTACACATTGGGCAGTGATATACACTACCGGCAAACATCATCGCCAAGCTCGACGGTGGTCATGTCAACATGCCTCTCCGGGTTTTCGTGAGTGGCGTGATGCTTTTTTAACTCACAGGTCTTGAGGAAGGCCTGATCACAGGTATGTTTGAATATGCCTGGGACACGTGCGTCAGTTCCAAATCCGAGAAGGAGGTAGACAACATACTTTGGACATGATGACGAGATGAGTCTGGGATGATGGAGAAACGCATTGAATCGTGGGCTCACCTACACCAACAGTTTGTATCCCGTTGTTGGACGTGGAAGTGCGCGTCTTCGTCCAGTTGACACAACACAAGTTCAAAGCGGCAGGGGGCGCGTAAGTCTGCATCCTTTCTAAGTTAGCCTAGGATAAAACAACACGGGTAATATTCCACGCACTGTGTTGATGCGTTGACGCGATTGATTTTGTTTATTAGAAGCCGTGCCAGTTTTGCCGTATTTGGGAGTCAAAGTGTACGCCTGAGGCACGGCCACAGAATGACACTCTGCCATGTACTTCTACCGTGTTACATATCACACCCACAAGACATTGAAAGGTGGGGGTTTCAGTGCTGTTAAAAACGAACAGGCTCCCTGCGCCCTCTCCACCCTGCAAATCCGAGGAGCCGGGCTTGCCTCGTGGTGGGTTATTGACGTGTACCCGATCAACGCGCTCTACGTTCGACATCCACACCACTCCAAAATATTGACACGGCTAAGGCGATGCGGACCCTCCGACGTTCGCTCGAGAGGCCCAGCCTGTGCGTGTAGGCGGTCGCGTTCATGCTCGGAATTGGTGCCGGGGTGATAGCAGTTTTCAGCACGTCTTCAACGCTCTCGTGCGAGCAGCGCACACGAGTCTTGCGCATTTTTTTTGGGACCCGGGGTCTGACATCCATTATTCAAGGGCTCAGAAGTTTGCTAATATGAATCCTTTATTGGCTTTCGTGCGTCACACCACTTGATGATCGTTGGCTTTCAAATTGCCAACAAGCTGTCCAGAGATCGATCTTTTTTTTTTTCGTAGACAGGACTAGCTCTCCGTAGCCACCGGGAATGACTGTTTAAGAACGAGAGGCACCATTTAGGGGAGCGAATGCATCCGTATTATCGGCGAACAAGTGCCCACCTAGTTCCCGCAGATCGGGTTGCAGAAGCGTTTCAGACAAGACCTCAAGGCATGTACGATGTTAAAAAAACGCTTTCTCGAACACCAGGATCTCGTCAGGGGAGGAATGGAAAGGTTGAACGTTGCAGTATGTAACGCCACGTAAACGCACGCAGCACAGACCCGCACAGGCCGACAGGCACCTCGGGCCAAATCGTGACACAGGCGGTACGGTTTATGCATGCCCTCCGCTGCCAGATTCTGACGAAACCAATGACATACGAAACGGGCCTACAGAGTGCATCCGAGCCGCAAAACGCCACTCGGTCAGATTACTGTACAATCCCAGTGCTTATGCAACGTGCCCGATGTCTTACATCCATTTTCCCAGCTAGCGTTGGTATGTATAGAGCGAAAAGCGACTCGGATCATGGCGTGCCAAGCGACATACTTACATATATACCGATCCGGCTCGTAATCAGAAAAAGAGTTTTCGGCCCCATTTGCGCAGGCCGCCGAGAAGTTCTTCTGGATGGCTGGATGGCTGTTCTATATCATGATCATGATTCTGCGAGAGCGGGCTAATCAGTTATGTACCGTACGGTCCGAACAATACAGAGCATCCACCCTTGACGGCTAGGGTCGGGTTGCATTGTCAATCCACCAAACAAGCAACCTGGAACGGACACAATTACGAAGGACAAACGGGACGCCACAGCGTTGGGCTCGATAGGTCTCGAAGTGTTCTGGAGCACCTCGATGCTCGAGATGTACACCGCACACTACTGCATATGATGCACGTACGCATCATGTGGATTGCGGTGGATCTGGAATCGATGCATATGTATGCGTAAATGCCAATGATAAAAGCGATAACAGGCACATGAACACAAGACCCCGATAGATATGAGCAGCCGGGGGTACTTCTGACACTGCGCTTCCGCTTTAATGGGAGCATTTCGTTTCCATGGGATGAACTTGGGAGCGTCATTCACTTGGTGTATGTGTAGTAACTCTGGTAATTCTGCAGCGTCCTGGATTCCAAAAGACGGGTGAATTTGGCATTGGAAACCCGTACAAGAATGCCCTTGATCGGGTGGCGTGCTGCGCGTCACGATGCAGCTTTACAAGACGTCATTATTGCGAAAAATCCAAGTGAATTAGGTCAGTCTCATTTTCCTTCTGGGAAGGTGGAAATGTTGATATGAAAAGGGTACCATTCCTTGTCATGGCGCAGGAGTGACCTGGTGGGGAACACAAAATGAAGACCAGACAGCATCGAGCCATTCCAGAAATGAGCATGCGTGAATAAACCGGTTTAGTGTGTGGGGTGCAAACATTCTGCAGTGTACACAGTCCCGAGTATGCGTGTCGTCGAGAATCAGGGTGGGAAAAGCTCGAAGCCTTAGCAGTCCGGCCCTGCCATCCTTATGCGAACAATGGGTTATTGTCGGCCATTCTCTCCATTATGCGACCGTCGGGAATATGCCGCCGAAATGAGTTTAGACAATGCTTTCACATGACAGGTGGTGACGGAGATACAAGGGTCGAGGGATGGGACGTATTTGGTCACCTCGCCAATGTGGTTTAACCTGTCCGTCGAGTGCGGGCCGCAGAGCGCAAAACTGGAGCGCCAAGGAGTAGACCCACCAGAGTGGGAGGTGGAGACGTTGAATTGGGATCCGAGTAAGTTAAGTTTTGGTGGTCGGATCATGCTGAGATGGCGCCCGGCTATTCGCACAGTGAGTTTGAACTGGTCTGTCGAGTGTCGAGTGTTCTGAGGGATGCGTGGTGGTTAATATCACTACTTTTGCACGTTCTTGTGGTGCTTTGCGACGATGTTGGCCGTCATTCATGTCTGCAGCGATTCTCATGGGGCTGTGAGAGCGAGTGGTAGAACTGAAGAAAGAGCCGCGCAGTCGCTTTGACTTGGGTCTTGAAATTGGTCTTCTTTCTTTTCTTCCACCACCATCGACCTTGGCCGGGTCTGCTAATGTCCTCAGGCTCGAGCTTCCATCCGCCGTCCCATCTGCACCGTGTCAATCTCCATTCGCATGGAAAGCGCCCTTTTGAAGAATGTGGCGGGTACGATTCAGATCCTGACAACACCATGCCCACGAGCAGTGGCACTTCTTCCTCCTCCTCCTCCTCGTCAAACGCCCACCGTTTCCCCTCTCCCTCGGGCACTCACAACCCAGAGGCGAGAAATAAGAGAGCGAGGAGCACAAGCTCGTCTAGTACAGACCTCTCCTCAAATCGCTCCTCCACCGGCTACAACACCGCACAGTCCAGCTCGCGCAGCGATCTTTCCTCCGATGGTCCGTCTGCGCTACCTGTGAACGCGGTAGATTTCCCATTAAATCCCGCTTCCTTTCTTTCCTCCCAAGATGTACACATGTCCGATTTGCACCTCCCGATGCCTCCCCCACAGCCGAACCACAACCGTATTCCTTCCCCGCCAGTCCCAGAAGACTCCCTCCGCACTTCTCTCCAACGCTTTGCAGAGTTCGACCGCCAAATCGCGGCTCTCCGTACTTCCCTCGCAGCGACACGTTCCTCACCACTGCCTCCTCTCGGCCCGTCGCTTCCTTCCGTTGATGGTGACCTGGCCCCTACAAATGATCCCTGGCATTCCAATCCATCAAATTTCCTTCCAAACGCCACTTCCACCACTATAGACCTCGCCCCACCCAGCGACACACCCAATTCATTCAACGGTCTGTATCCCACACCTTTCGATCACCTGCACTCAATTAACTTTTTTTATGTCCCCAGACAATGCTAATGTAAGCGTATCAGCTTCAACTGCCTCCGGTACCATCCCCTCCTCGTCCTTTACACCCACTTTTGGTAATATCCCTCGACATCCGTCCTATCCCTCTTATCGCCCTTCTACTGGTGGTTCTCCATCACACGTCGCACATGAGCGTGTGGGGGATTCCATCTCCTCCAGTTCCGCTCCTGCTGTCATGCGACCCTCCAACGAAAATACAACACGAGTGGGCGCCAGATCGTCGTCCCTTGTCGAAACATATTCGCTTTACTCTACTTCTCACGTACGACGCGTACGCGATAGCCTATCTCCCCTGGTCTTTCCTTCTGATCCATCATCATTCTCACCGCCATCCGTCGTCGCTGATGAAGCCCTACTCAGGTCTCGCACTCTAAACGGAGTTGGTGATTCTGTCAATAGTCGATTGCAACAGAGCATCGATGTCCCAGTTACAAACCAGGAACGACAGATTTCATCCCCCCGCCCCGATGATCGCTTAGGCGAGCAGCCGCGTAAGGTGCTCATTTCATGGTATTTAGAAGTTCCCTTATCATTCATTTGCAGGACGTTCATCGCAAAATCGATTCGGAGACCGAGTGAGAGTCATCAGAGAACACTCCGTAGAACGGGAGCCAGTTCCCTCTGTGTTTGATGTCTTTAGTATTGGCGAGTCTCCCCAAGACTGGAGCAGGAACCGAGAGCCGTCCGCATCACGATTTGCCTCCATGACGGGTGCGTACGCCACGATGCAGCATTTATGCCTGCAAGCTGAGTTGCTCTACCCAATAGAGCCCGCGCCCCCACGTGCACTTGGTACCCACGACGACAGGTCGAGGGGTCCTGCACCCATGACCACCGCAGCCAATGCCAGCCCAGGTTCACAAGACACATACTCCCGTCTCAACTCCTCGTGGGCGTCCATCCCCTCCTCCAACTCGCTCATGTCCGAGAGTGCATCCGAGCGACGACATGCACTCGCCCTGGAACGATTCCGTGCGCGGTCCCGTCGATCAAGTTTTGATGCGGACGACGAGTCGGACAACCGGTGGTTGCGGGACTCGCCGGCTGAACGTGAACACGAGAACGGCCGTGGTCTAACCATCGCTTCGCCGGTACCGCCGAGCCTGAACGTAGAGAGCATATCACGTGTTGGAACGGCCACACATCCTCCCGCGTTTGGTATCAACACTACGCGCGCGTCACAACCAACAACGAGCAGGGCAGAGCCGGCGGCACCAACGCCACTCCATCGATCTTTCTCGGAGCTATTTTCGGAGACACAGGGGGTCGCGAGGGAGGAACGGGCAGAGGCGTGGTTGTTGGATTGGGATGCACCGAGGGTGAGTGAACAGGAACAGTCGGCGCGAGAGCGGGAGCGAGAAAGGCAGCTGGATCGACAGCGCGAACGGACGTGGGAATGTGAACGACACAGAGAGCGGCCGGGTCAAGATATCCGAAGTAGGAGTGCTGTGTCTGGATTTACTCGGACATCGACGAGCGCGGCGAGAGAGGAATCGTTGCACGCTTTTATGTCAAGTGTGACGACTCCGTCTCGGTCGTCTTTGGGACAACCGATCGGGGGGCCAAATACGACATCCCAAAGTATGGCTGCTACGACGACGACGACAAACAACACTCAGCAGTATTCGTACAGCAACCTGAACCTGTCTTCTTTCCAATCTGGATTGTTTCGCGACTCGTTGAGGAGGAATGCAGAAGTAGACCACGCTTCCTTCTCCAGTGGACCCGTGATACCTTCTGCGAATACTGGAGAGTCTCGCGCTGCATCAAGACTTGGGTACGAGGACAGTGAAAGTGAAATAGATTTGGACGACTTTTTGCGTACGGTATGTCGTGCTTCCGCCAAGTTGTCGTTGCCTGACCACTTTGGTTTAGCGACCACCTTCGCCGGAATGGTCTCGACGACAACCTTATGCCGGGTAAGATAGCAATAGTAGTATGACTCCGCGATCACACGCTTATTCCTTGTAGCCGAACGCCGCCTCCAGAGTATTCACCACCACCTCGCAACTTTAGTCTTCGACCTGGCTCTTTTATGCGGAGGGGAAGTGTTGTCCGCTACGACTCTCCCGCGCGCTCCCAACACTCCAATCGAACTGCGTTTGGTGAGTTCGCACGACAAAGTACTTCTGGGCCCATGAGGCCAGGCTCACACGAAAACAACCTCCGGCCCGCTCTTACGGAAAGAACAGAGCGCGATCGATTCTTGCCCACGAGACTTCTTGAGAGCTTCCATCGGTCCCACGAGGATGGGCGGCGGAACGTGTCAACCGCGACAGGACAAGTGTTTCATCCCCAACCTACACATCAAAATCACGCACCAACATCGGGCTCAAACAATGTTTTACGAAATGAACGCTCGGAGATCATTGGTGGTCCTCGGAATGCGGGTGGTCGGCCTGGAACGACAGATACCAGCGAAAACAGGCGTGGGCTGGGTTCGATACGGTCTCGGCTTGCGCGATTTACAAATACACAGTCATCAACCTCGACGAATGGGACGCACGGAACGTCGGAATCGCGACCACGATTAACTTCTCATCCAATTGGCGCGCGTCCACAGGTGACAGAGCCGCATCGGAGAGGTTCGACCTTCTTTGGGGGTGCAGCTCTGCTGGAGCAGGAGGGCCGTTCGGATGTGCGGGGTGCGCCGGTGTGGGCTGGGGAGCCGTCGGTAGTGTCGCGCGATGTGCCCTGGCGGGCGTCGTCTGGTCCACGGGGTGGGTTTGGCTCTTCGGCATCCGGAAGTGGTTCTGCACGTGAGGTTGTCGAGGTAAATCGTGTTGAAGGGCAACAACCGCGTCAGAGGACGCTGCGGCAGAGGTTTCAGCTTGATAGGGAAGGTATGCGGGTCTTTCGAACTGGTGTGTTGAGGGCTGCGATTGGGCGGCGGGGCAATCTTGGTGATTACGTGGTGCGTGTTTTTTGTCCTCTATATGGATGGCAGGCAGGTTGATCCTGGCGCATGTAGCCTGACGAGTTGTTTGATGACTCGTACGAGGCATTGTTGTCATTGTCGAGTATGTTGGGAGAGGTGCGTTCGAGAGCGACGCCGGAGGAGGTGATTGCGTCTCTTCCGACTGGGACGTTCAAGGAATGGAAAAGGGACGACAGTGAGACGAGGTGTCCAATCTGCTTGGAAGATGTGGGTATCATTGCGTCTCTCGTTGCGCCGCTGACGGTCTGCTCTCAGTATGAACCTTTGGATGTCGTCACGAAGCTCGTGGAATGTCCGCACTGGTTGCATAAGAATTGTTTGGAGGTGAGACTCATGCACTCTCGAGAGGTTGTTGGATGACGATGTATATGTGCAGCAATGGTTGAGGACGGCCAACACTTGTCCCGTCTGTCGTGAAGAAGTCAAGTCGTCCCCTAAGCCCACGCCGGCCCGGAGATGTCCATACCGAGATTCTTCGAGTCCGTCTGAGACGAACCGGAGCTCTACTATTGGGAACGGTAACAGGGCCTCGCAGATGAACGCACCCTCGAACCATGGGAGACCTATGTCATTAGCGGCGATCGTATTTGACCGGATGATGAATGACGGGCGAGATAACGGCGAGTCGTCTCAGGGGGCACGCGATATGCGAAGCATATTTCTTGAGCGTCTACGGGCCCAGCAGCAGCAGATGCAGCAACGTGCGCGCGAGGTTTCACATGGACAGGATGTGCCATTTATGCGCATGCCGGTGACGGGCCCCGTGCCGTTACCGCCTCGACCGTCGACGAGTGCGGGGATCAGTACGACGGGTGGGCCCGGGATGCGTCCGATGGGGTTCGTGTCGTTGGTGCGTGGGCAGGGATCTGGTACGAGCATCAGCTCGAGCTCAAGCTCGAACATGGTTGCGGATGATGTCGGTAGTCGACATTCGATGGTGGGCACGAGCGGTGGACCCGGGCCGGTATTCTTCGATGCTTCGACGGCACAACGGAGGGAGACGCTGTTCCCATTTGTACCGCCATTGCCGCCGAGTTTTGAGCCGCAGGGACACGCACACGCGCCGACAGTGGTGATTACGAGTTCGAGCGAGCCATCGCGGGAGTGGCGGGGTGGCGTTCGGGCGTACGATACGCTGTTCAACACCGAGCCGTCGCGGTCGTCGTCGTCTTCGTCAGGCTCATCTTCTGCAACGCATGCACGACCGATTTCGAGTCGAATTCCTATTCACGAGGACAGTCCGTCTGAAGAGTATATGTTTGGGTGGAACGTTGGTCGGTGAATTTTCTGTTGAATAATATAATGCCCATTGGCTTGGCTGTACTTTTGTAAACCGATGATCTTGGCGTATTTACATTTGGATGGACGATCGCATCAAAGAAATGATTGGGTCTGATTAGGTCTGAAACATAGTCTTCGGTCGGACACGTGGTAGTGGCGCTGGCATTTCATTTCATTTCTTGTTCTTCCCTCCATTTCCAGTCTTTTTTTGACGGCCACCACCCGCGCGGGATGGATGCCCAAGAACTCGCGCGGTGGACGCGTTTTGCCGCAAAAGGCGGCGTCGGGAAATGCACCGCCGTCGTGGATTGCATCGCACAAGAAATGGGCGAAGACCTTATGTTTCTCAAGGCGCGTTTCATGTTCTCGGTTGTCCGCGTCTGCTCATGCGTTTATTTGCAGGACGACGAGATCACGGTGTTGATGCAGCTGTCGGATCCAGGGTTCTATCTCGTCCGCCCTCTCTTTCTCAACATGAATGGTAGTACTAATGCGCCTGCGCAGGGCCATTGTGAGGGTGTCGTGGGCCGATTTTCGGGCAAGGATGTCCGGTTTCATAGCAAGCTGAAGAAACCTGTCATGACAAAGCGGGGCAGCGTCAATATCAGCAATGGTCACTCTGAGAGCAGGGTCTCCATCTCCTTGGTCGACGGTAGTCCACGCGCAGACACCGTTGGACCGCGCTCTCGGCGCACTTCTGAATCGCCGTCTAACTCCAGACCAGCATCGCGGGCAAAGCAGTCGCCTTCCCCCGCCTTGTCCAAGTCCCATGCCAGATTGCTGTCCTACTCGACGTCCTACTCACGCTATTCAGACGATCGCTCGCCACCCTCGGGTGATACTACTGTCGTTGGCAGCAGTCTTCATACCTTTGCTAAATCTGGGCATGCCAAACATGCCGGGATGGCCGTTTCCGTTTCTGGTGCTTCCATTTTTTCTGTAGGGTCCATTTACTCCGAGGCCTCGACCGCGACCTCTGTGTACTCGGCTGCAAACGCTGCGTTTCATAGATCAGAGTCTAGAAACGGGTCAATGCATTCCACCGATTCAGGAGGCACTGAGCGGGATGTCCCTGGAGACCCTGAGTACGTCAACGGTGACCAAACCTTTGGTTCTTCGGATTCGCACCAGTTGGCTTCTCCTTTAGCCTCAACATCGACACCAGACAAGATGCTTTCCACTTCGACGTCTACTTTGACTAGTACCTCGACGTCCGACGCGTCCTTTCCGTCCACGTCAACCTCCAGTCCCAATTCTGTCAATGATTCATTTGGTTCCATCGGGTCGATTTCGGAGCTGGAAGCCAAGCAATTTGACACGACCAAGCTCCGTTCGGAGGCACAAACAGGCTTTATCCTCATTCCGCCGCCTTTGGAATTGGGCAATAACAATATCCGTACAACCTCTCCCGTCGTCGCTCCCCTGAGAGTGAGCAAGCCACCCCGACTGACGCCATCTCCTGGTCTTCCTCCATCCTCCCCGCTCCCCGTCCCTCCTGTTGCGTCTGGCGATCATCCACGGTCTACGATCGTGTCTCCCGTGTTGCCGAATCCATTGTCGCCTGGGATACCTGTCTCTCTTTCCACACGGCCGCCGACATCGTCCTCTCACGTACTTCCTGGATCTCTGTCACCTGGTTTTCCAGGTTCGCTCACTCCTGGACAGCACTCGCCCGGTCTTCCAGGTCAGTCATTTTTTCCATGCCGTAATGTTTTTGTCAGGGCTCAGTTCCTCCTCTTGCCCTGCATACAGGTTCTCTGTCGCCTGGTTTTCGTTCACCAACATTTCTGCAGGGCGGTGTCGGCGCGCAATCACAGTACACGTTTGGGTCTGGGTCTGGGTCAGGACACAACAGTCCAAATCCACGCTCGTCCCTGCCGAGCCCGTATAGTCCAAGCAGCCCGTCTGCATTGAGCAGTCCGCACAACACGGCCACGAAATCAAATGCCATTGACAGCAGCGTAGGTCTCACTCCACCGTCTCACACGCGCACGCCACCAGTGTCCCTGTCGCCCTTTGGGAGTGGACAAGCACATAGTGCGCCGTTGTCACCGCCACCGAGTTCGCCGCTGCCTCCTTTGCCGAGTGTATTGTCGTCATCATCATCGACGTTGCCCGTACCTGGATCTCGTTCTGTGATGGGCACTGCTGCGACGGCTGCCGCGAGTGGGCGAACGTCACCGTTGACGGCACTCTCATCATCATTGCCGTCTTCGACGTCAAAGACGTTGACGTTGTATCCAAATGACCGATTTAGGCGCGATGATAGGGATCAGAACGGGCGCGATGATGGTGCTTTGGACGAGGAGGTTGAAGAAGGCGATACGACGCGTTTGTCGACGCTGGACGCGTTTCGTCGGCAGTTGGATGATGAGGTGGATGAGGCGGAGCATGGTGTTGAGGTTGAGGGTGAGCGGTCGATAGATGGAAAGCGGAGAAGTGGCGGAGATGAAGACGCACAGTCGGATGGGGAGCTTGGCATCGGATTGTCGTTGATGGGCGCGCTGGGCGAGGAGGATGAAGATGAAGATGATGTGAACGATGCGGGGTATGCGACGAAGATCAGGGGTGGGAATTGCCATGGCTTGGGCGCGGGCGACATCGTGGGGTTGGGTATCAATGACAAGAACGTCCCTGGCGAGGATGGCAGTGCGACCGCGATCACATGGACGCGTTATGAACCGTCGTCGCCTATCAGCGCTCAAGATCCGAGCAGACATAGTCGAATGCGGGAAGATGGGACTGAAAACGGAGATGAGGAAGAAGACGACGACGGGGCTTACTGGGACGATATCTATGACGACTACCGGTATTCCCGGTATTCTCTTGCGTCGAAGCGCATTTCTATCCTATCGAAGGCTTCCGGTGCTTCTAAGGCGTCGTCTAAAGCCCGCGCACCACCAATACCTTTTCCGCCAGACCGGCCGGGTTTCGATGCACGTCGACCGAGCGTTGGCAGTGATGGGACAAACGGGTACGTGAGGCCTAGCTTTGAGAGTGGGTCAAGCTCGAGGTCGGGCTCGACGCCTCTTGCGCGGCCCTCGTTGTCACGGTCAATGTCGAATGAATCGACGCACAGGTCCAACACGTTACCATTGACTGCGCAATTTCCGGCTGTGCCTATGCACGTGCCCGTGCGCACGGAATCACGACTGCGAATCGTCCACGATGGGTTTATGCAGGGCGGTGACGATCATGGGGAGAGGGAGCTGCAAGTCGAGCATGGATCCACTGAGGGTGATACGGGAGCGGTCGGGTTCAACATTGAGATAACGCAAGAAGAGGATTCGCAAGGACAAGAAGTCGATGTGGCAAGGCACGTTACACTCCTAAACGCGAACACGACGCTATCGCCGCTGCTGCATACGACTTTTGGATCACCTCATTCGTCGAGGTTCACGGATTTCGAGGATGGGTCGGACCAAGACCATGGACGGAGACACAGTAACAAATCGGGGCAGTCGGGGGCGTCTTCTGCGGAGGGACCACCTAGTGGAGGGACGGCTTCTGCATTGAGGACAACGATGGAAGCTGAGCGTGCCACGTCTTCTGCCACGTCCTCGACAACTCCTGCATCTGCATTGAGTTCTAATCGCCTACCAAACCACGAACCGGCGGTACTTGCGACCCCGGCGGATGACGAAGGACATATAACTGGCACTGATATTTCCGTTGATGAAACCGTTTCGGAATCCGAGGTACCATCTTCCTTGCCTAAACCTACCTGCAACATGGTTGAGACGACCGTCGTTACGGGCCCTATTCAAGGTTTTTTAGCCGATCTACCGGAAGATGGAGAGAAGAGCTCTTTTTTAAGACCGCGCCCCCAACCAAATCAGTCGCCCCATCCCTTTGCGCGGACGTCTATGTTTCTTCCCCATCCGAACGCACCCAAGGCTGTGTATCAATCCCCAGGACCCATGTACGGACGAACGACGACACAGACATACGCACAATCACCGCCCTTGGGGAACGGCAGTCCGGGAAACACGACGATGGCGGCAGCGCCCATGCTACGGACGCCCCCGGGCACAACGTTTTTCTCGACGCATATCTTCCACCAACTCCGTGGGCTATCGGTCATGGCGCCACCTGGAGCAGGGCTAGCTCGGCGGCCACCGATGACAGTGTTCGCGCGCTGCCATCCAGAACTGAACGCGAGCATGGGACCCGTTCCGATCCTATTTTCGCTGGATCCGTTTCCGCCGTTAGTAAGCGCGCCGTCACCAGGGACGCAGGTAAAGGTGGGGAACGGGGGCATGAGCAAGGTGGGTTGTATGGAGAGCATGATGCCTATGAGGGCAGCGACTGTTTCTGCGCCTGTACGTAGAGGTGTGGGTGACAACGTGCCTTTGAGAGAGCCAGGTGCAGGAACGAGCGTGGGTACGGGTACCGGTGACCTGCCGACATTACGATTACCGAAGCGGTCAGCAACGGCTGTGGGAAGTGCGGGTCCATCGTCGCCGATACCGAGGGAGGGCTTCGTACCCCAGGTTGGCGCTGCTCGTCCACGCTCGCGATCGTTTTCTGCATTTGGTGACCATCCGTCACCCGACAAGAGGTCAGCTTTTGCGGTCCTCGTATGTGTGTTTGTTGACGTTTTCTTTTTTCACGAATTGGTCGTATGTACAGTGTGGAAGAACCCGCAATGAAGATGCCGGATGTTGTTCCTGTCTCCGCACCCCCGCGCAAATCGTCTTTCCCACCGGCGTTGATGCCTCGTCATGCCTTGCCTTCGCTTGTGTTACAGATCACTAATAAGGACCGTGAACCGGACGAAAGTCCAGTCCCTCCAAACGTGCCATCGCCAGCTCAAAGTACGCCCAGTAATCTACCGCCAAGCCCGCTCAATCAAGAACCCATCATGACACATTCGCCGCAGCTTGCCGATACAAACCCCCTGATGCTCAACACGAACGTCCCGCTGGCCAGTCCGGCATTGAGCTCCCCGTTTGCGAACAGCTCAGACAAGGACAAAGACGCATCGCCTATATCGTACGTGACGGGCAGAACGTCGGTGTCAACGTCGGACCCTCGGGCTGGGACGTCGCCACAGTCGTTGATGCCGGGTCGGCAGAGCTCGTTGGACGAACCTCGGAACAGTTCGGTGGAGGGACTGCCTCGACAGAGCTCTGACTCGAGCGAGTCGCCCTCACTGGCTTCGCCACCGCCGATCCCAGAGGCGACGTCACAAGCCGCACGTTCGTCGCCGCCCACCCAGGAGCTCGCGGTCAAGACAAAACTGAGTCTTCCAGCACTCCGAATGAAGGCAAGTACGCGTAGCAGGGTGGTGGATGACGCGGTTAGCGTGGCGTCGTTTCCGACGAGTGCGGAAAACGAGACGGTTCAAGTGCAAGACATGGATTTCGAGCTTGTGAAACCTTCGTTACCTCCCGTGACTGGCCGTGTAAGCCAAGACTCGACGTTGACCAGTCGAGAAGCAGACTCGGCCAAGCCGGACGTGTCTCCTATTACGTGTGACGCGGCGTCGACGTTGTCCCATGCGCCGAGGTCACCTCTGGTGCCGACGCCTTCTACAGAATCTGCTGAATCAATCGACGCTCATCGACAACGCGAGTTGAAATGGATGGCATTGTTTCCCACCGTTCCCCCGTCACAAGCGCGCAAGAACAAGAAAGTGCGCAAGCTGCTCCAGGATGGCGTGCCTTCGTCGGTGCGTTACCTTGTCTGGTGCCATCTGACCGACAGCAAGGCGCGGGCGTTGCCTGGAGTGTATACAAAACTAGGAAAGCGACCGCCTGTGCCTGTGTTTGCAGAAATTGAAAAGAACGCGTTGGAAGGGTTTCCTGATCAGCCTCAGCTTCATAAAGCGCAAGGACCGCTTGTGTCTCTTCTCCAAGCGTACCTGAGCATGGTCCCCGACATTCAATACAATAGCGGTAATGATCTTGTCTCTAGTTCTTTGTCGACATGCGAGCGCTGATGTTGGGGTTGCCCAGGACTGACATTGATCGCTGGCCACTTGTTACTGCTCGCGCCGGAGGAAGACGCCTTTTGGATTTTTGCCTCGATGATGGATGCGCACTTGCGTACTTACTTTGCGACGAATACCCTTTTGATCGAGATTGATGCGTCTCTGTTTAGCAAGGCGCTCGAAACTATCGATCCGGTGTTGTCCAAGAAGTTGTACATGCAACTTTCGATAGCCCCCGCGAGCATCACGCGGCCGTGGTGAGCCCTCTTTTCAAAAGACGGTCCAAGGTCGTGTTCCAACGCAGTCCAGGTTCTCTACATTGTTCGTCGGAAGTCTTTCCGTGGATCATTTACACCGAGTGTGGGATGTATTCCTGTACGATGGTGAGTCATACTTCGCTCCTTGCTGGGACGATCTTGAGAACGATGGTGGTAGGCATACCTTTTCTGTACCGTGTCGGTCTCGTGGTGGTCAACTGCGTGCGGCATCTGTTGCTACAAGCGACCACGGAAGAAGCGGTGTTGGCTCACCTTGCGCGCCCACCACCCGCGTGTCTACCCTCAGCGACAGAAATGCTTGTGCTAGCCGCTGGTGTCAAGCTGAAGGACAATGACGTCCGGAAGCAACGTGCAAAAATGGAGCAGCAGCTCAAGAAGACGACGCAGGCACGACCGCCGGATGGCATGACGAACGTGCAGACTGCAACGATCTCCCTCCCGAAGACGTGATGGCCCCCACGTATCTGTGCGTTGTTATTGTCTTGCTCTTCTGTGCGCATGTATGCTGTACGCATCGTTTCTTCACTCTTCTTCGTTCAAAAAGACATCCCTCCTCATTTCTCTTGTGTTCTTGTTTGCTGGGATGATGTTCATTGAGTCGTTCTTGTGTTTTTGGTCGCTCTTTATTTGTTTTCGTACCCATACAATACCATCCAACATTTTAGAGTCACCCTCACTTCTCTCCATCTTTCTGTTGGTTCTGTTTTGCGTTGCATGATACCATTTTTTTATGTTAGCGGACGCTCGTGTGCATACGATAAGTAGTTACTTAAATCTCGCTTTAACCTCCCCCCCTCTTCGTTCTCGTTGTTATGGGATGACTGGGGAAAAAAAGACGGTGTTTTCTCCTGTCACTCTTTTCTGTAATTTACCCTGTCGGGCATACAGGTGTCTTGGATGAAAATTGTACATTACAACCATTGATGTGTCTGTAAGCATTTGAGTGAAAGTGGTTTCAATCTAACCTACTACTTTCGCGCCTTCTCAAGGAGAAGACGTTTCTGCACGTCGCTTTCCTTGTCATCGCCCTTCTCCCTCCCCGCTAGGACATACAAACTGTCCAGCTTGGTTGCATACATCGCGAACCGCCGCACGTCTTGCGCGTCGTCCCACGGCGCGAGCACATCCGCGAGGTGTGGTGCGGCACGTACGACCTCCCCCCGCACCGTCTTGGCATATTCGAGCTCGAACCGTGCTAGAAAATGGAAGGAGACGAGGTTGGAGGGCATGTCCGTTTCAGCACGGAGCGCGCGCAGGGTGTCCAACCGCGCCCGTTCGTCTTCGAGACGCGCCTCGGGCGTGCACGGGACGGCGATAGTCCCGAGTCCGGGTCCGTCGGGGGACCAGACGAGCCCGAGCCAGGTGCTCGTCAGATCTGCCATCGCAAAGGGTATAAAGGAGATGAGCGCACCGACGAACGCGAGCGAGGGGTTGTGGGCGTAGAGCACGTGTCGGTAGAGCGAGGGCACGCGCGCGGGTCGTACGGACCGGTTGGTGAGCCGGACCAGCGTGCGCGGGTGGTGGGCGTGGGCGGGGTGCAGGACGCGGAGGTAGGGTACGTCTGGGTCGTATCCCGTTCCGAACAGGACGTGGTCCACGTCTTCGATCGTCCGGTCTTCTTGGAGGTGTACGGTGACGGCGCCGTTCGCGCTTTGGCTGTAGCGTACGACGGGGCCGACGTCTTCGATGCGGTCGTCTGGGAGAGATGGGAAGATGGATACGCGACGGGTTGAGCGATACACGGGCAGTCGAGCGACTGGCGCGAGCTGTGCTGCCATTTCGTTGGCCGAGTTGGCGTTGCCGATGACGACGACGCGCTATATACACGACAAGCCAGTGAACATGGGGTTTTCCGCGAACGACGCGAAAGCGATATGAAAATTACCTTGCCCTCGTAGCCATCTGGGCCTCTCCATGTCTTGGCGTGTGCAACCTTGCCTGTCTGTCGGATGTCGTCGAGGCCGTCGACGTCCGGGTAGTGTTCGTTGTCGTACCAGACCGTGGTGACGACGACGGCGTCCCACCGCTCCTCTATCCTGGCGCCGTTCCCACCCCGGCTCCAATCGACCATGACCACACGCCATCCACGACCGTCTTCGACCTCGGCTAGGTCCACCACCTCGTGACGCAGCCTGATCTTGGCACGCTCAAACAGCGGACGGGCGAACGCGGCGAGGTAAGCGTATGTCTCGACGAGCGTCGGGAAGGGCTGGCCTGGTCTTGTGGGTGGAGGGAACGGACGTCCAGAGAAGGAGACGAACTCGGGGATCACGTTGCCAATCAAGCCGGGGTAGGCTGGCGATGGCCATCGTGCTTGGTCGTCAGTCGGTCGGTCGTCCTCAGTTGTGCGCTCCTCAGCGGGCGGTTGGTGCCTTTGGAGCGGTGAGATGGGGACGTTGCGAGCTTGGATAGAGAGAAACGTACCAAACGCCTCCGATGTTGTCTCGCCGTTCGACTAGTTGCACATCGTCAAACTGGCCGCGCTCGAGGAGGTTGCGCAGCGTCACAAGACCACAAGGACCTCCTCCGATCACTAAAACTCGCTTTGGATGGGCCATCGTCGAAGGAGAAGATGACAAGACACTGCCATGGTTAATGAATGGATACTCGGAGCGCGTCTATGTCGGTTAGCGACAATGGACGAGTGTAACAGAGGTATTACAGAAGAACGTACACCATAAAGATTCACTAAGTAGATAATCCAAACTTTCTCATCGTCTCCGCCCACCATTTCTGACGCCCATCCATCCGATCTCGTTCCTTCTCCGTGTTCGATAAATGAAAAGTACATGGCATTCTCAGTTCTGAATCGTCGCTGCTCGATGTTCGGGTCGACTGGGGCGTGTCCACATGATCAAGAGACTGTAGATCCTTGACGGGAGGAACCAAATCAGATACAGTCGTCTTCCTCTCCAATTCTCCCGACTGGCCCAAGCTGACCTCCACCTGGTCGCAAACCAGCGCACTCGACGACGTCGGACCGTCAACGTCATCCTCCACGCCAGTCGCGCAGGCTCTGGCCAAGGACTCGTCGGTAGAAGAAGAAACCTCCGTCTTACCCTGTGCCTTTGTCTCTCCTTCCTCTGGCGCGATAATCTTCACGTTAGTGTTGCTTCCCGGGTCGGAGCTCCCGAGACTCAGTCTCGTGAATGACTCTGAAGCGTCGGTCGGACTTCCATCATGAGAAGGAGCACCGCTGCTGAAACCCTCGACCTCGGAACAGAGATGATCATGTCCCCATCCACCACTGCTTGTGCTTGATGCGCTCGAAGCCCTAGAGTGTCTCCCAAAGCGGTGCACAGCGCGTGCAGAAATAATGGCAGAGCGCCACCGCTTTTTGGGATCAAAGTGCTCACGCAGGCCGGCGGCGACATCATGCTCTATCGACGCATCATGCGCTGTCAGCCACTAAACGTTTCGCGCATCGTGAGACTGTGTCATGAGACCATGGAAGTTCCTAAAAGAAAACTTACGTGATTCCGGTAGGCCTCCTGCGCAGTGGGTCGTCTCGTCGGGTCGGAATTCAACAAAAGTTTGATAAACATTTTGGCTGCGCACTTGTCAGTCCACGCGGGGATATCAAAACGCAGTCCAACATCACCACCTTCATCGGATATTTTCGACCAGTAACGATCATGAAACTCGATCCTAGCCTCGGTGGTCTCACGAACCATTTCCCGGGTATCTTCCGCTCGGAACGGCGAATACCCGCACAGCAAGACATAGGTTATTACGCTACGTGGGACTAGGGCGTCAGGCAGGATACCTGGACAGCAAGTGGTACTCACCCCGTTGACCACACATCAACAGCTTTGCCGTGGCCCTTCCTGTTCAAAACTTCAGGCGCAACATAGCCAAAGCTACCCGCCAAGGATTCTAATTTCTCCTCGGGGGAATGCAAGTGTTTGGCACTATTAACGTATCCCCTTATATGAGCTAGCACAATCGGCAAGGAGGGAAAAAATGATATACATTCCAAAATCGGCAATGACGATATCACTATTCGGATCTTTTGTTCTGTAGAGAATGTTCTCTGGTCTATAATCGCACGTGATATTTGGCGCACAACAAAACGTCGACCGAACAACACTCACTTGAGGTCACGGTGAACGATATCGTGATCGTGGAGGTACATGACGCCCGATAACACAGACCTAATAACGGCGTTCGATTCAAGTCACGACACCCACTTGAGCCAAGGGAACATACCGAATGACTGAAACAGCATCTTTCTCTGTAAATTTACCCTGCTTCAATATCCGCTCAAACAGCTCGCCACCCGTCGCAAGCTCAAAGGACAGATAATATTTACTCCTCGACTCGAACCAGTCATAAAATTTCACCTGAGAAGAAAATGAAGAAAGGGGGAAAAAAAATAGCGGTCATTCGACAAGTTCTCCAGGTGAGAAGGCTAGGAAAAGACGACAGACAATGTTCGGGTGATCAAGGCCTTTCAAGACATCCATTTCGCCCCACACAGCCTCTTCGTTCCCCTTGACTTTCTTCTTCGGGATGACCTTGAGAGCGACCTCCTTCGTGGTCACCGCGCGCAGGTTCGGCGAAGAACTTCGGTGCAAAGCTGCACTGAAAAGCGGTATCGTCGAGTGACCGTGAGGGAGCTCGGTAGGGCTAGAGGTGGCAGATCCGGGCGCCCCCTGTCGAGAGAGTTCCACCTGTTCGGCCGGCACATGCCAAGTGGCTTTCTGTGTAACACACGGAACAACCGCAAAAATTGAAAGAAAAAGGTCAATAATAATAACCGAGGCAATGTATTGTATGATGCACACCACTCACCATTACTTTCCCAAACGTGCCAGTACCAAGCACTTCATGTATTTCGTATAGTTGTTTTTTGACAAAGCTCGGTGGTTGAGGTAGTAGTGCGTCTTTCAGTGATAGATGCTTCATATTCGTTGAATTTAAACTATCACAAGCGAGTGGAAAGTCTGTGCGATGTTGAGATACAGGTTCGCTGAAATATGGGTTCGCCGAATGGAACGTTGATCTTGGTGTTGTCAATGGGTGTTGTCAAGTTGCAAATCGGTTGCGCGGCAGTTTGGGATGTGGAGCTCCGTTGTCGACTTCTAAAGTTGCGACATGCAACGCAACAATTACCTGTGGTTACAAACACAGCTTCTAGCTGTATACACCGCATTGTGCATCTTATCAAACTAGGATTTTCTCTTGATCACACTGGAGGAGGGACGAAAGCAGAAATACAGTAAATTAGTGTGCACTAAAGACGGAAAGGCTAACAATACAATTCAAATCGCAAAAAAAAAGATCAATCTGTTGTTCAATATTCTGGACGATACCCACTCAGACGATTTGCCCGAAGCCGACAATCAACCCTATTAATGCCCCGAGCTTCCACGTGTCAGCTCCGTTCCTTACCGCCCCTCCTTGGGTTAGCGTCGGACTGGATTCAACTGGGCCAGTCTCGGTGGCATGCGCGGCAACAGATGTCGCGGACACGTAGCTGTTGCCGGAATGATGAGTATGATACGTGAAACATCTGGGAACAAGGTGGCCTACGCAGAACTGGCTGCCGCAACATCCGAATCTGTGTCGAACATCACGCCGTTGACAACATAGATGACACCATTGGATGTCAAAACATTTCTCTCCAGGATCTGGACTCGGTTGGATCTTCCGACAGAAACGAAGAGGCCAGTAGAGTTGGAAACGAAAAAGTAACGCTGACCACCTGCAGAAACAACTTTAGTCCCATTGAATATCTCAGTGGAATAGAGCGTTGTTCCGTTGATGATCTGTTTGATATAATTCCTGATCATCTATTTGCAGCACAAAGGGTGGCAACAAACGTGGTTTGAGACAACATTGAGAATTGCTGTCGCATTATTTGAAATGCCAGTCAAGGAACTCTGCGCTGCTTGTACACCTGCATTGTTTGGTGCAAAGAGAGTGATACCGCGTGCAGAGTTGATCAGGTCTAGAAACGAGGTACCGCTTGGAAGAGTCGTGGACCCAAGGAAGGAGGCGGCAGATGTAAGATCATATGACGCATTGTTCAAAATCGTGGAGACGTTGGGCGGAGGTGTCAACACTGAGCCGATTGTAAGTATTGCCGAGTTGTTGTAAAAGGTCGTGTTTAAGACCGTGATATTGGATCTAAAATTGATACGATCAGAAAAAGAGAAGAAAAAATAATGCAAATTACCCTTGATTCATGACGAAAAGCGTCCCGTTATCATACTTGGACCACACGAGAACCTGGGACTGATTTCCTTCAAGCTTGACGAGGTCCGAGGCATTGAGTAGTGTGCGGCCGATTGTCACATTGGGATATGTCTGTGTCTCGTTGATGAAGTCGCCTGGTATGATATGATACGCGATAAGATCTGCCAAGGAGGTCGCATTGGTAATGACACCGGACTCTAGGTTGGACACTAGAAACATGAGATTTGCGTGCATGGGTCTTTGGGAAGCGACACACAAGCATCGTCAGAGGGGCCGAATATGATCTCGTTTCCATGGGAGAGCTCATTCAGAATATATTGACCAGAAGTGCCATTCAAGGACGCTGTGTCATTGGCAAGATGGTCCAGGCCGCTTGCATTGAGAGCCTGTAAGAAAGGTGCAACATTTTGTGCGAATACACTGGGAATGAAAGCAACTATCAGCGCACAAATGAACATGGTGGACGAAAACCAAAGTACAATCAGCCCCTACCCTCTCAAATGACGCAATGCACAGGTTTAGGAGGACATCAATTATTATTGATTTATTATCACCTCGGCAAATGCCGGCGTAGTACAAGCTCACTTGCTCACTCCACCACATTCGACAAGTTGAAAAAAAGCCCTGGACTTCATGGCACGCCGACCACAACCCCAAAATGCAGCTATCTTTGGTGCACCACCACCACAACGACGCGCCATCAACGATCCAAACGAATCCGTGTTCTCCCGATTCGTCCGGGAAGAGGTGTTTGCGCCAGAAAAGATTGTGGGGAACGTCAATATATTCACAGCAGTGGGTTTATTTGCGGCAGGCGTATTTGCAGTTAGGACATGGGGAGACCTCCTTGTACCCGCATAGCATGGTCAGTTACTGTCCTCTCTCATGTGAGTTCCATGTTCATATGGATTTGCAAGAATAACTGAACTACTCCATGTAGGGTCCTGTAGCTTCATGTGGTCATCCTTTCGCCCAAAGAATATAGCCACGTTCTTGCCTTAATGTTGTCCTCAGTCTAGAGAGGATTACAAGTACTAATATATCATGAGATTGCGTGTCCTTTGTGCAAGTTTGATTTTGCAATTGACTGCGTTGATAGACCCTCCAAAGTCGTAAATATAGTACTCAAATTGTACCTTCACGCTCAAAGACCATAGTAAGTACGCTCGTCGGCGTGAGGTCTATTTCTTTACTCCGGCGACATGTGCAAGGTTTAGAAAATTCAGCCGTCAGCCGGGAGTCCAGCTGCCGGTTCGGTAGTTTGCGGGAACTATTGCCGTAGCGATTGAATTGCTTATATCACTGGACTCCATCGTGGTCGGGCATAGTGGGGTTTGGTTGTCTATTATCCCTTTCAGCTTCGCGAACCTTGTTCACATTTGCCACATAAATGGGCCCGAATTGTACGCCGAACTCAGACGACGACCGGGTGGTATGTTTCACATGCACTCTGCTGAAGCTTGAACCGCCGATCCCGCAGCTTGGGCTCTCAAGCTTTGAAAAACGCATTCAAAAATTATAATGTTCACTTTCCCGCTCTTCCATTAATCGACCGGGCCTCGGACGATTATTCTCAAAGCCCACGAACAAAAATCACATTTTGGTTTGGGGCTTTTATTTTCATTTTCCATTTGTGACCTTTGCTGACTCACGAAGGTGTGCCCACGCGGGGCAGTTAATGTCCTGGTCCAGGCGCACATAGACACGGGAATGCCCGCGAGCCAGAGCACTGGCCTCAACCGTTTTACCCCTTCCCTTTCTTGTGGTGTGCTTTCCTCTTTTCTGGCAGCGCCTCAGCCCAGGATGATTTTTCCCGATCTCATTCGATGCTCTAAAAAATATGTGTCTCCGAAGCGTGAGGATACCCTATGCCCCCAGCATCTCTGGTAGGAGCTTGAGCTTCCATCACGCACGGTGAAACTAACGTGGTGTGCCAGATCTCGAAATCGAGCCAAAATAAATAAAATACCCGACCGCAGCACGATGGGTAATCTGGCCTCATGTCGTCAGCCCCGAATCACCTTGATAGTGGCGTTGTTGGTGACCGCATGGGACAGCCTTCTCTGTATCATGATTTCCATCGTATGGTGCTCTAGTCCCGAATTTTCGGATCACCCCGAGAGGAACGTTCGCCACCGTTGCATTTGCATCGATGATCCGTGCTGGTCACATACACACGCAGCGTCCACGTTCCCTGTTCGAGTTTCACTGCGGAAAGACAAGGAACAACGAGTGAGTCATATACGTTTAAAACGCATTGTCTAGGGGCCTTACTGACACAACACGCAGACTCGTGGTGAACCCGCATTCGAATGCTTGCATGATGGATCGTGTTTGGACCGGACAGTCCAGAGACATGCTTGCAGCCACAGAGAATGAGTGGGTGCATTCTCCGAGTGCGTGCACCCATTCTGTGGTTTATTCCCGCCCCAACTCCGATATGTTCTTTCCAGCTACGGACTCCGCTACATACACCGTCTGGTTGGGATTGGCCCGCCGTGAACATGGATTAGGGTCCGCTTTGCTCGCGCGAGCGATCAACTTTAGTGTCGCCCCATCGTCCCGCGGATATGCTTGCGGGAGCCAAGGTGAGATGCCAACTACATCAAGGCGTCCGTCTGCTAACCACGTGTTGGCACATTGGTTTGGGGCTTTCTGGCGCCGCTGCCGTGCACCCACTCTTGTTCCCAGCGTCCGATTCGTACGATCACGGATCGCTACAGTTGGCCGCAAATTTTTAATGTTTCGTGACGAGGGAGTATCGATGGCGTTTCGTATAACACCGTCGATAGAAGAAAGGAGTTGTTTATGTCCCCTTACCGTCTGGAAGAGCGAGGACTGCACGACGTATTGGTCCATTCGCCAAGGGGGCTGCCCCAGCCCTGATTGCCGTTCCGACGTTCGCACTCCAAACGATCGTCGGACGCCCTGTTAGGAAGGTCCTGCTAGTTAAACCGACTCCGTGAAGCATAGTCGACTATACTATTGTCTCTCGGATGACGGCAGGATTATGATTTGGCGCAGCTAAAATACAATTGTGGGGATGGACAGGCAAAACAGCAACAACGAGCATGCGACGACAATGTGACAATAGCAAAGCCAAAAAAAAAAACAATGGAAGGGGAAAGAGACAGACGATGCGTAGTGGGAATCAGTGTATGAGTTGTCCCAATGCCAAAATTCTACGACAAGAAATCGGTCTTCTAGGCGTCCTACCTCTCTCTTGGCCAGTATCGCGCTTGCGAGGGCTCTCCCCCTGACCCAGCAGGGGTAGGTGTGTCAGTGGACTGTGCCTGAGGGTAAGAAGCCACAGGTTGACCGGAAGGAAGGCCAAGCGAAACGTTTCTCGGCTGCGGTTGGTATGGGGCGATGGCAGAAGACGAACTAGAATTGTATGGCTGTTGCAGGGAAGAGTATGATCGCCCTGACACTGGGATGTTTCCTGACATTGGTGTGACAACGGCGTAGGGCTGGGACGGAATTGAAACAGGCTGAACAGAAGACGACGAGAAACTCTCCTGAGGACCGCTCCGAGGGGGATAGAAGGGTGAATTAAGGGTTGGGAAGTTGTAGTTGGCAGTTGGTGCCCCCGAGGAGCTGGAGGAGATTCCTTCTGATCCGCTCGTACTGGGCCAGCCATGCGATGGCACAGCCTGTTGATACCCACGCTGCCTGTTATCCCCACCCAAATTTTGACTGCTCTGCGGCCACGACTGCATCTGCATTCTATGTTGATCGTCTCTCACGTTGGACCACACCTCCGAAGTAGCACCTGGTTCCTGGAAGTAGGGTGAGGGTTGCGTATGGTGGTGATGTTGAGCAGATAGGTATGGGTGGTAATAACCCGCGCCGTGTTCTGATCCGCGGGATGTAGATGAGATGGACGGCGCCATGCCTGTGTCCGGCGTGGTACGGCCTGCTCGAGATATGTAGGGAACTCGCGTGTCACCAAGGGAACGATACGGCGCACCGGGAGCTTGGAAGCTGGATGCCCGTGGCTGGGCCATTTGGTACGCGCTGCCCGAAGAGTCCGGGGGCATATTCGCATACCGAGCGTCCTGCCCACTGAGGCGGGGATCGTCCACATCAGCCACGTCGACTGGAGATACGTCACTATAATCCGCACTTGCAGAGTAATCATCCACGGGTTCCGAACTAGACGCATGGTCTGCGGGGAGTCCAACGGAAGGATCATGCTTGCGACGTCTTCGGCTGTTGTTCGGGCGCCTCTTGTACACATAGTCTGGGTACTTCTGGTTGAAATTATCTTTAAGCATTTTGGCTTGATCGAGATAGAACTGTTTATCAGACTAAATGATCATGAAATGGTGATTAGACAGCCGACGACGGATGGGGAGTAGTGAGGCCGAACCATGCTCATCCCATTCCATTCTCGGCTTAGAATCTTGCTCACTTCGCCCGTGCGCATCGACTGGTTCTCGGCGGCAACCTGTGGCCGACGTCGGCGAGCGAAGATCATAAATGCGTTCATGGGTCGTTTAGGAGTACCATCGGCGTTCAACGTCTGGGAAGTTAGTGCAGCATTGGCATCGTCTACGAGGGAGTGAGGGAATGTTGACATGGCGGAGGTCCGACGAGCGCGTACCATCAACGCCATGCTCCATTTTGTGCGGTTCAGGGTACAAGAGGTACGCGCCATCATCATCCGACCCAGTAGGGGACGCCCGGTCGTGCAACAGCCCGGAATATTGCGCCACAGCATTATGATGCCCTTGGAAATCAGGGTTGTAGCCTTGCATGCCAACGAAAGCGGTGAGCGCACAGAGCTACTCGACAAGGGTGGGTGGGTGTGTAAATGGCAAGCTCGAAGAAAGGGCCACTCCACTTGAGTGCAGGTCAATGATCGGCAGAGAAGTCTAGCCAGATAACAAACTGGGCTGGTTGGGGCTTGACTTCAAAAGTACCGATCCGCTTTTGGGAAGGAGCTCAGTGTTTTCTAGGAAGGGTTTGTTGACGTGTGGTGGTAAACAAAGCATGGCGGGGTAGACGACAAGCAGGTACTGGCGAATTTACTCTGCTCATGGAGAGTGTGGCCCACGGGTTCGCGGACTTTCGTGGGTCCCCGGGCTATGACACCGCTTGTAGCATGAATGAAACCGAGCGCTCATGGGAACACGACCTCACCCAAACACAGACAATTCACCGTCCTCGAGGAACACCCAATAACAGGCCAGTGGTTCCGGGTGTTCGGTATATCTTGGATCGAAACCGCTTCTTATTTACGACAACCACGATTTGGGTTCCCCTTTGGGCTAGATCAAGATGCTCATAGAGAAGCCCTTTTTTTTCATTCAGGGTCCCCGAAGCATAATTCATGTTATACTTTCGAGGCTATACTCATGGTGAAGCACGGATGATGCGAGGTCCCGGTCGTGATTTGTACGATTTGTGAGGCTGTGCTAACGCTCGCTTGTCTTGTCAGTACACAGATATTGGGCGCGGCGCACGCTCTGCCCGTAGTGAAGAAAATCACGACCTGTGTAAATGTACTTGCAGTCAATGTACCGTACCACATCTCAAACCATCCATGAGTCCTCGGTCCCCGCCGCCGCGTAAAGAGCCGGGGCGGAGATTGTTGTGATTGTCATGGAGGTATCTAGTGGGCTCACCTAGGTGATTCACAGAGTAGCAGGCCATAACGAACCCTCAAAGTGACTCGTTGCACATTAACGGAGCAAATTGACCTTCCGAGAATGTCAGCTCGGACCCGTCAAACATGCTTGAACGGTTTGTTGAATGCTCCAGCGGACATTGCATGATATCCGGCGACTCGGAAAGTTCCGACACGTGTTAGACTTCGGTCTTGTCGCTCAATCAACAACGGTCTGCATCTATCATGGAGACTTGGACCTGATTTTTCAACCAAAAAGTTCTACCTCAGGGTGCACCCTAAAAATTCTTAAGGTTTTTGCTCGCAGGCATCATTATGTACCATAATATTGCTGCTTCCGATCGCAGACTTATTCGGCATGTAGCACAATCATCCGAAAAGCATGGAGACAACGTTACGGAAAATGAGCGGAGCAGTCCTTCCACCATTTTCATCCATCCCGCTTCCTTCCCCTCAGAACTTTGTTCCATGCTGCAGCCAAACCACCCCCACATACATGAACTCGCAGATCTCCAGGCAACAGCAAACGCTACAATTTGAAATACCCTAACTCTTCTTATGAGACACATTGCTCGCTCCAGGCAGTATATGGGGTAGTCGAGATGTGTGTGTTGTCTGATCCGTCAACAAGGTCGAGTGTCATAGCACATTCATTGGGCAATGACTAGATCATATTATGTATCTGCATCACCGTTGTGATGACCCACCTTAAAACATGAGGATCCGATCCGATCTCCGTTTCAAACGCTTGCTCTGATCGTTAATATTTGCAAGAACTTCAGTTGAACGAAAGGGTTAGGTGTCAAGTCTCTCTAGTTGCGAAGGCGGGACCCATATATCCATATCGCGGTAAACGAGGGACCCAAAGAAGCCATTCCATGCATGAAGGGACCCATCACTGATACGGTGCCATGTATCATGACTAGGTTCCACTGCTTAATTAGTGCAATGAAAACCTGCCTAGGGAAAACGTTCTCGCAGTGAGGAGAGGATAAGGTCAGCGAAAATGGAGAGCGAAAGAAGCAACTGGAAGGTATTTTAAGGACTTTGATGGCAGCATGCGACTCCCTCTTCGGCGACTTGGTTTCTTCTCCTCAGGGACCTAGATCGAAGAAGATGAAGAGACGTCACACCTCCCACGAGGATGAAAACGGGTACAGATACCACTATCACCCATGCGTACTCGAGCAACGAGAGACAAAGGTGTTGGCCTGAAATTCTTGTAGAGTAATGGCATGACCCAATAAGCACACGGCATGCAGATCCGTCAGGTGCTGGCTGCCCTACGAGTGGACTGGAGTTGAACAGTTGGAAAAAATCTGCTTGAGGAACTCCGATGCCATAGGGGACAACTAATGAAGGAACGTTCACCCTCATCACTAAGAACCTCAGGGTCTTGTACACTTACAGGAGGTGTGGACAGAATCGCAACGTTATCGATCCCCGTGCCGAACCATGATATTAACCCTCTTTCGCTTGGGAAAAGTAGAGTTCTCGGATCACAATTACCAATCCTGGGGAAACATGTGGAGTTGCAAGATGGGCTTCTAGCTGCAGTTGCACGAAGCCTTGTTTCGTGGTGTGAATCAGAGCGAGGGCAGACAAACAATGAAACAAGTAGGAAGGGTGGTTGCATATTGCCAAGCCGGTACCTCTTTGCTTCGAACTGCTGAATGTTACTGGGAATGTTGATCCAGAGATCAAAAGATCCCGATCCCTTCGTCACCACGGGGCCATAGGGGTTTCACTCATGGAACATCCACTGTGACCAAAGCCCAGGTAGCCGCGAGAAGACCCAAACCCTGTATGTGCCAAAAAGAAAATTGAGCAATGGTAGGAACAGAGAGCACACCGTACCGCTCCAACGTACAGTAAATTCACCAGCG
This sequence comes from Xerocomus potaroensis, assembly GCA_038088895.1. Classification (NCBI taxonomy): domain Eukaryota; kingdom Fungi; phylum Basidiomycota; class Agaricomycetes; order Boletales; family Boletaceae; genus Xerocomus; species Xerocomus potaroensis. The sequence continues at coordinate 36,596 of JBBPJT010000065.1, read as the reverse complement.
GGTCGCTTATATATTGCTTAGTCAGCCGCTCACGCTGCGGCCGAACATAATAAATGACTTCAAGCAATTGTAGCTGGCAGTCTTTAGTCTTTGTTGCGAGCTTTGCTCAGCGTTGCCCCTGCATTTTAGATGAAAAACACCATCACAAATGCTAGTAAGTGCTGACTACACGCCCCACACGTCATACCCTGACTGGCCTAAACCAGATTTTCCAAGAACTGCGAGCGGACGGGTATATCACCTGGGGATAAAATCTGGAGAAGTAGCTAACAGAATTGTAAGGTTCCAAACTTGACGCCATTCTTACCTAAGGCGTGCTCAATGGATCTTATCTACCTTTTGGGATAGGTCACCGTTGGCATGCTCTCCCGCGCCCAGCACATTGCCACATACTTGGATGGATATCCCAAACCATTTTCATTTCACTCGGAAAGGGGATTTGTGATCATCACAGGGAGATACCGGGGCACTCCAGTGTCCATTGTTTGCATAGGGATGGGTGCACCTAATGTTGATTTCTTTGTTCGTGAGGTGAGAGAATGTCTCCAGGGTGACATGTTGGTCGTCAGGTAGGGCTTTCCAAATCTGTCCATCTTGTCAGATTTGAATATTAACCTTACTATATCCCTGCAAGGCTTGGTTCATGCGGCTGTTTGACGGACTTGCCGGTTGGGTCTCTCGTTTTACCTGAAGCCAGCGTCGCAATTACAAGAAACTTAGACTTTGATTTCGAAAACGGGGACCACTGGAGGGTCCCTTATACGATGAGCAAACCGGTGGGGCACATTTACTTGATTTAACGCGTCGTTATCTTTGTCTGACAAAGTAATTTAATATGAAAGATACCCGCAGATAAGGATCTCGTGATGACCGTACGTTTGATTCTTGTAACCGTTAGAAGTTGACTAGATTCTTACGGTAGGTTCATCGTGTATTGGAATCCTCTCGGCCACTAGGTGCTTCCGGCCTCGTTGTTTCCAATGTCGTGAACGCGTCTACGGATAGGTATATGATCATAACTCCCATTTACGCGTGTTTTGCAAAGCTGATGTTATGTTTGGCCAGCTTTTACTCTTCTCAGGGCAGACAGACCTCATTTCCAGATTACAATTTGGGCTTGATTGGCCACCTAAAGGAAACGGTACAGAACATCGCTACACTTGAGGTAATTCCTATGGCTATGCGGGATTTATCCTTTTCGGGACGGAGACTGATGCAATGTACAGATGGAGACTTACTGGATTTTTCACCTTGCTGCAAGCTGGCGTGGTGCCTTGGCACATACGCCCGCCCTGAACCCCCCGTCTGCCACAAGCACCACGTTTTCAATTACCACTTCGTATCCTGACACCACTCGCGCCGCCGTTCATGGGTCTCGACCCATGCAAGGCGTGATGCGACCGTCGATCAGAGCGGCCGCTGTTCATATGGTCTACGCATCGAGACTCTCCCAAGAATTCATAACACCCGAGCATGTCTCCAAACTCGAGGCATGGTGTGGTCGGGCCATACTGGAGGCACTCTGTGCCACAGATATTCCGCAAGACGTGCGTGTAAAAATATTCAAACCTTTGATACACAATATTTATGTCTCTGTGTTAAGCGCTTGCATCCCCAGGAAGGGAGTGTTTGGGACACACAGGGTATCCCGTTGAAGGCAGCGTTGTAAACCACACTTTTCGTGCCGCCCCAGGGCAGGACGATAAGATCTGCTCGTTGTAAATCGCGTATTTTTACTGATTAGTCCGTGTGTTTACCGTAAGATCATCAACAGTTGACAGCTGTGACAGGCAATTAAACGCCACACCTCCAAAGTCAAATTGACCCATAACGTAGCACGGAAAACTAGAATAACTACCAAGTCCAATTGTCTACTCGAAAGCAATTATTTGGTCACTCCGCTAATCAGCGGTCATCCACAGTGGCGATGGTCCATTCCTGATTTAGGGTTCAAAGGCTGGACACTTGACCAATGGACACTGTAAAATATCACAGCATTACGAGACCAGGCGCTTGTTCCTTTAGAGCAAGGTGGATTAACGGACATTACAAGGCGTTGATTATGGCAAGTTGGCTACAACATGACGTACCATTGGTCGTGTGTCCATGTCGGGTGACAAGAACCATTAACAGGGTCCACACTACTGGTTATTGGCGGTGGCGGTGGCGGCGGCGGTCAAATACCACTGTATCGTTTCTCACATCCCATTGATAGGCATCGCAATAACTATTTCGCGGGAAGTCTTCTACACAGTAGAGTGAAGCTGTTCAGATAGGATTTTCGGTGAACCGCCATCTCGGCCACTAATATCTCCGAATCGGCTATTCAAAAGGATGCGTGGTTAAGGATGCGTGGTTTTGTTACCACCGGTACGACCTACCTCGACTTCGAGCGCTGTTCAGGCCTCCTTCATTGTAGGCTGGAGAGTTGCCTCGTGTGTACCCTGGATCACAACGTTTTGAAGTCGGACCCTAGCCCCACAAGATAAGATCCCCTAACGATGCACATGCGTACACTGCACGAACCCCCTTTACTGGAGCATATCCAGGCTCCTCTGTCAGCGTGCCCACCATGTAAAGGTTGACCATGTATGTATTCTCGACCCCATGCTCTGTCGTGTCATTTAACGGATGGTGTGCATCCTCAAGTTGCCTAGAACCCAACCCCTATGCCTCCGCCACACTCGAATTTGGACTAGCCTAACGCCCAAGAACCGAGAAGACGTTGCACCTGAGCGAACGTTGTGGTGGTGCACCCGCGGTGAGTCTGCAGTCCCTCTTTGGCGTCATGGTTCTCAAATTCTTTGTTTTGCCAAGCTGGACTAATCGCGTCGTGTGGGAGTCATCCCTGTTTTTTTTTTGAATGTGTCGTACAAATTGCGTGTATCACAGGTCACACTCTAACCAAAGTAGGGGGACGATCAGTGGTGAAATTGTGGATTCATTTTTTGGCTCTCCACTCTTCACACGTCTGGTGAACTGTACGATCTGAAAATCCTACAAGAAAGTCCGAACTCCATGTTCACTTGTCAAATTTCCCATTATACCAAGTAAACTGATTGTAGACTATGCATGATGCGCTTTGATCTCTAGTGACAATGTTATATACATATGTTCAGTAGCGTCATTTTTAGTTTTTGAAACATTTGCCCCTACGGCAGGGTGTGAGTAGTACTACCTCTATAGGACGTATTCCTCAATTAAAACCAATCGAAGCATACTAAATGGCGAGTTCGATAAAACACGATTCCGTTAAACAGTGAAGTGATACTCTGTATTGTGGCTGGACATGCCGCTATCCCGCTATGATGAATATATGTTGCCGGCAAGCACAGTATGTGTGAAATGTATAGGTAGGTCATGCAAGTCGGCATAGCTCTACCGGATTGACAGGGTTGGCTGAGTCTCAATTTCAGTCGGTAGGTGGCAGCGTACCATATGGGTTCATCATGGGTTTGTTACTCTGCATTCATTTTATCAATCCATGTCTGGGTATGTCATGAACAATGTTTCTGTAAGCATGATTTCTGTCCTTGGGCTTGCAGCATTTGTGGTATCCTGTACGTCGTACCTTTTCCTTCTACAGATTTCATTAAGACTGAAGGTGATGTACTGCATCAGGTTCGTGGCACGTTTTCTTTCCTGACATAACGTGTTGCGCTTCCATTTTGTTTGTGAACTCCTTCACGTTGTCGAACCCCTGGACACCGAGTGAAATGAGAAAAGGAAGGAGGAGATGGACAAGGATCGGCAAGGTGAAAGAATCAGCAAAATGTAATGGGCGCTGCGTGAGACTCGTAAGTGCGCCGAGGGTCGTGTTCTGGCCGAGACGGGCTCGAGTCGAAGCTTTTTGTTTCCGTACCAGCAACGTTCACGGTGACGAAACACCAATTCAGCTTTCATAATCAATGATCTATCGCACTCCTGGACATACATGCGGTTCGGTACGCGTTGGTCTGTCCAGAGCCCAGATTGGCTTGCTGGTCCCACATATCACGTAGCCTCCCGTTGTGATTCCGTTCCGGCACAAGGCAGTCGACTGGCAAGCCCATCTGGAGTCCTTTGGGTGCTTTATGGGTATATCTCACACCAGGCCCCACTTAGACCGAACGGCAGACAGACGGGCAGAGCAGCGTCGGCAGCAAGATGCGTCACACATACTGTACCTGAAGTTTTGCGCGCTCCTGACATATCTATTTGTGACAGCAACACGTCTCCGCTCTTGCCCCGATGGTGAGGCGGAGGAGTAAATACTGGATTGTTTGTGGGGATGTGGGTGTGTTCAGCTCGGATGCGTATATGCGAATGTATGAGCGTAGTGGAAGAAACAACCTTGTACGTAACAAGAAACACAAACCTGGGTTTGTAGCAGGGCAGGCGGATATTTGTTTCGATTGGAAGTGAATTAGTGGCGACGTACGAAACTATATCGAAACAGCTTTGGTGGATGAATCAATGAAGACGTAGGATGCATACTCTCGTGCACAACATTGTTCCAATCAAAATGATTGAGTGTAGGACTGCCACAAGCCTAGATCAATGACGGTTGGAAGGCTCAAGAGGCTGCGCTATTGAACAGACGCGGATTTTTGGCCACCAAGCTTCTGCAAGGACACATTGGAACCGTTAACACCAATAACGCTATCGACCTCGGCCGTGAAGCACCGGACCTGGTCTTGACAGTTACCTAGATAAGTAAAAAGCGAAATGAAAGCAGAAAGCGGGCTCGGGGGCTTAGAATTAGGCACCGAAATGTACATAAAGAACGCGCTGGTCCGTAGGTACCTTCACAGACCACAGCGTCTTACGAGAGCGAGCGCTGCACGGGTATAATCTAGACGGTCCAAATCGTTAATCATGTGGCGATAAGATACCGACGTGATCTTGTTCGTCCGGCTGTCATCCACAGCCCACATCGTCCCGATAACCGATCGAAATCCAACAAACTGCATTGCGGATGCAAGACGTATCCCCTCGTCTGGACTTTCTGCGTCTCCAACCGTCGTATGACAAGCGGGCAAGTATGCGAATTCAGGATTCTGCAACTCGGATTGGGTGATTCGTTGTACTGTGAACCGACCGTCTCTGAGAGCAAACGCAGAGTCGAATGGCTCGGGATCCCATGGCAGGCAAAATGCACCCATTCATTCCGCCTCGGCTCCTCCGCAACCCTCAAAACACTGGATTCATCTCCTCTGATGCCCATAAATGTTGCAGCGCTGTGCACTTGCCATCCGATATTTTCTGGCTCAGCAGTCACGAAGGGAAGTTTCGTTGAACCGGACGCATTCTCTTGACCGATGGCAATCAAATGTATCCCCCAAGACCCAGAATTCGGTTGACTTGACCGACGGGCACGAAGGAGAGCACTCAAAGTGGTGGTATAAGACGAGATATACATATCTGGAACACCCTTCTGGCCCTCCCTGAACGGGGAAGCAGCGTGCAGCGGTAACAAAGAGAATTCATCAGTAGGACACCACCAGATGCGCGACCCACGGGGACATGTTGTTTGGAGGACGTTGATGATATGAGAAACTACCTTCTCCCAAAGTACCCGTAAGAAGGCCAAAAAACTGATCTCCGCTCCCTTGTCCATCGGTGGTAGTATCTTTGCAAGCTTGATTAGTTCACGGAGTCTGGACAACAATGCTTCCACCTCTCCATTTGTGACCGACAGTGGGACGTGAAAGGGATCCCTATTAGCAAGCAGAATGAGCGCCCCGCAACTGGACTTGCTAGCATTCGCAGTAATAACAGGTCCACCACTAGCCGCATGCTGAAGATTGGAGAAGAGCAAGGGAAGAAGGGATCGAGAGAGTCCAGGCGACTGGCGAATCTGGTCTATTTCTTTTTTTCAAGTCCGAGTTGAGACTGCATATGCGATCATGCTGGTCTTCACCGGACGAGCGCAGGGTGGTGCGAATGAGTGATGTTAAACGCGTGAACCCGTCTGCAAATGACTTTCCCTCAGTGGGCCTGATGCAATGACATCCTCAAGCGGTGAACGGAGACGGGCGAGCCAGTTTCAAGCTTTGTCGATTCGCGTGATAACTGGTTCTGTAACATTGCTCAAACAATGGGCTGTGCATTCAGGTATCTCGTAGAAAGAGAACGATATGTGCCTATGGTTCTTTAAGTTTATGTGTGGTTTGGGGGAGGCGAATCGATGTGGCGCGTGATGTTGGGAAGGTTGTACACCAGTGCGAGCGATGGTTGTATGCTCCCAGCAGTCACCTAAGACGTACGTAGCTACAGAGCAGTGCATACTAGACAGAAAAGTAAGCTCAAGGGTATAAAATTAGGCACCAAGATGTATGTAAAGAACGCGTTGGTCCATAGGTATCTTCACAGACCACAGCGTCTTATGCAGAGCGAGCGCCGCACGGGTATAATCTAGACGACCCGAATTGCCAATCATATGTCGATAAAATACCGACGTGATCTTGTTCGTCTCACCATCATCCACAGCCCACATCGTCCCGATAACCGATCGAAATCCGGCAAACTGCATTGCGGATGCAAGATGTATCCCCTCGTCTGGGCTTTCTGCATCTCCAACCGTCGTATGACAAGCGGACAAGTATGCGAATTCAGGATTCTGCAACTCGGATTGGATGATTCGTTGTACCGTGAACCGACCATCTTTGAGAGCAAATGCAGAGTCAAATGGCTGCTTCCGGTTCGCGATCCCATGGCAAGCGAAATGTACCCATTCGTTCCGCCTCAGCTCTTCTGTGACCCTCAAGATAGAAGATTCCTCTCCTTTAATGCTTGTGAACGTCGCGAGGCCATGGACTTGCTGTCCGACATTTGCTAGTTCAGCAGTCACGAAGGGAAGTTCAGTAGAGCCGGAAGCATTCTCTTGACCGATGGCAATGAAATGTATCCCCTGAGATCCAGGATTTGGTTGATTTGGCCGACGGGCACGAAGGAGAGCACTCAAAGTGGTGGTATAAGATGAGATATACATATCTGGAACACCCTTCTGGCCCTTCCTAAACGGGGAAGCAGCGTGGAGTGGCAAGAGAGAGAATTCACCGGTAGGACACCACCAAATGCGCGACCCATGGGGACATGTTATTTGGAGGACATCAACAATATGAGAAACTACTTTCTCCCAAAGTACCCGTAAGAAGGCCAAAAAACTGATCTCCACTCCCTTGTCCATCGGTGGTAGTATCTTTGCAAGTTTCACCAGCTCACCGATCCTCGATGACAATTCTTCCACTTCTTGCTTTGTGACCGACAGCGGGACGTGTACAGGGTCTTTATTAGCGAACAGAATGAGTGCATCGCAGCTGAACTTGCTAGTGTTCACAATAATAACAGGTCCGCCACTAGCCGCGCGCTGAAGATCAGAGAAGAGCAAGGGAAGAAGGAATCGGGAGAGTCGGGGCAGCTGGCGAATCTGGACTAGAACATTCCTCAGCTCCAGATTGAGTCTCCAGATGTGATCATGCTGATCTGGGCCAGGTGAGCGGAGGGCAGTGCGAATGAGTGAGGTCAAACGTGTAAACTCGTCTGCATATAGTTTTCCTTCTTGGCCTGATGCAATGACGTCCTCGAGTGGGGAACGAAGACGTGCGAGTTGGCTCCAGAAAACGCCACGACCCTGTTCAAGAAGCTCGACTGCCTTAGTGGGAGATTGGTTACGAAGGCAAGCAGAGAATGCATCCACTGCGAGCGACGAAGATTCGGACTTGAAAATAGCAAGGTGTTGCGGCAATGATGGTAGAGCAGCGAGGTGTTCAACAAGCAGTCGAAGAGCGGTTTCATATGCGGCAAGTGTTGTGGGGTGGTAAAACTCTTCCGCTTTCTTGATCCAGTCATTCACTGCAGACAAGTCGGATGATGAGACTGTTTGAGACACGTGCTCAAGTTCGGTATAGAGGACGAACAATTGTTTGTCTGCTGTCCCGACCGCCGACGCAGTCCGACTATAAAAACACCTAGCGAGGTTTTTCAAGAAAACCGACCGAAAAGGGTGCCCTGGTGAGTAAAGCGACAGCGCGCCTTGACCGAGAGCAGTGGCATCGTGGAGGTCTTTAATAGCCCCGAAATGTTTATAACGCGTGTGGAGATATTCTGAAAGGTAGAGTGAAGACCATGACCGGATTGTATGTCCCGGTGGACATAGCGAGAGTGCATCCCGACTAAGAGCGATAGCCTTGTCAAGGTCTTCAACGACCCTGAGCTCCTTGTAGCGAGCATGGTGATACTCTGAAAAGTTGAGCAAAGACAGTGGCCGGCTCGGATGTCCCGGCGGTTGAAGTAAGAGTGTATCTTGACCGAGAATGATCGCCTTGTTGAGGTCTTCAATGACCCTGAGCTGCTCGTAGCGAGCATGGAGATACGCTGCGAGGTTAAGCAAAGAGAACGATCGGCTTGTATGACCCAATGGGCAAAGCGAGAGTGCATCTTGACCAAGGGCGATGGCCTTGTTAAGGTCTTCAATGACCCCGAGCTGACTGTAGCGAGAGTGAAAGTAAATTGCAAGATTAAGCAAGGACAATGACCGGCTTGAATGTCCTGGTGGGAAAAGTGAGAGCGCATCTTGACCAAGAGCAATGGCCCTGTTGAGGTCTTCAATGACCCCGAGCTGACTGTAGCGGGAGTGAAAGTAAATTGCAAGATTGAGCATCGACAATGACTGGCTTGTATGTCCCGGTGGGCAAAGTGAGAGCGCATCTTGACCAAGAGCGATAGCCTTGTTGAGGTCCTCAATGATTCCAAGCTGGTCGTAGCGAGAGTGGAGATATAGAGCAAGGTTGAGCAAAGATGATGATCGAAGAGAGTGTCCCTGTGGGCAAAGCGAAAGCCCATCTTGACCGAGAGCAATGGCCTTGTTGAGGTCGTCAATGATCCCAAGCTGATTGTAGCGGGAGTGGAAATAACTTGCGAGATCGAGCAAAGTTGATGACAGAAGAGGGTGTCCTGATAGGCAAAGCGAGAGTCCATCCTGGCCCAAAGCAATGGCCCTGTTGAGGTCTTTAATAACCCCGAGCTCTTTATAGCGGGAGTAGAAATATTTTGCAAGGTCGTGCAAAGATGATGGCCGGTTTGGATGTGTTGGTGGGCAAAGCGAGAGTGCATCTTGCCCGACTTCAATGGCTGCCATGATGTCGTCGGTTCCCGAGCGCTGTTTGTACCGAGTGTAGAGATGAATTCCAAGCAGAGTCAAAGCCTTGAGTCGCTCTAGGTGACCAGGAGGACAAAGGCGTAGCGCCTCACGATCAAGTTCGATGGCATCGTCAATATCAACGTCTTCTCTTCCCTGTTCAAACCGAATTGCGATAGAAAGTGCCCTCGCCAATAAATGTTCAACTAAGCGAGGTACGTCACTTCGCCGTTCTACAGACCAAAAGATGGAATCAAGTACCATTCGAACCCAGTTGAGCGGACATCGTTCAGGATGGTGGTTTGGGAAGGTAGAGCGCTGCGCGACGTGTCTATGGACTTGGGCTTCGTAAAAAAAATGCACCCTAGAATTTTGAACGTATTTAGAACTCTGGTATCCGAACCAAAGCTTTGACAACCTTCAAATAGAAATACAGCTGTGACCTCAGTATGACGCCTCGTGGGGACTCAAGGGACCCAGTAAAAACCGGTGGTTTCGGCTTGTTTGCTGCCTACTCATGTCGTATCCATACCAGTCGCTATGGATCGAGACGGACCAGAAGGCACCTGAAGCGTTGAAGTGTGATATCGAACACCTGGTGACGTTTGACACAATATCCATTGATTTTAGTTTATGTTCACGTTGACCGTAGTGTGCACAACCTTACAGTAAGGTGGTATGCCACAACTTGCAACATGTCACTTCAGAGGACTACCGATTCCAGTGACTTGCTCAGTTCGCACTCAAGGACATCGGCAATAGAAACAAGTCCTGGTCCGCGTTGAGAAGCTCAAATCTAGATGGTGCATCATCAACTCATCACTTCGTCTACCGTTTGATTCATTGAATGTGGCTTCAAGCACATTGTTGAGTGCAGCCTCAGTTGTCCCAAGAAGCCCAACCTTTACTGGGTCTGGGGTGTGGAGTCAAAAGTCGTAGCGCGGCGAGTCTGCCGTAGATTCAGGGAGATGTAGTAGGTGAAACTTGTCGCAGGTAATCAAGTTTTGATGTTATAAACTGGACAACATGATTGGTAAGTCAGCCAGCTACCTACCGTACGTACGTAAGACTAATGCGTTTTGGGGTTTTTGACAACAAATTTTTGCTGTTCGATTGTGGATCTGTTGAAAACAGGTTTACAAGGCCTCAAAACTACGCAGGTTTAAAACCCTGGGGCTTGTCACGTAGCCCCACTATGGATCGCCTTCCATGGTGGAGGGCCATACATGCCATGAGGCCTCCAAGTTTCGACGTCGAACCAGAATGTATGATTCCAATTGAATCAGTTCATAGACTGCGCTGTAACCAGCGAGTAACTGCATAGAAAGGAAGATTTGAAAAACCAAGTCAGCTCTCGAATCCCATCGACCACGATCGACCTGGCCGTAGTCCCGAACACAGATACAGTTCTGTACGCCTTGATCTATTTGTTGTTATGCTCGCTCTATCTCCTGTCCAGATTATCTTCCAGAAGTTTGACGGTCCCACACGCCACGTAGCCCTAATGACGTTCTGTTGTTACCCCGATCCAATATATTGATGATGGTTCAAAGGGTCGCGTACCAGTCCACACGGAGGAAGGAAAAACGCACCAAGGGCGACAACGTCAGATGAGAAGAGTTTGCGATCCAGTTAAGTGACGTACCTCACTTAATCCATCCAGATTACCATCCCTTCTGGGCATGCGCTGACTGCCAGATGTCGAATGGGTGTTGGATTGTGAACGTGACAAACATGAGCTCGACGGGACGGGAGAACGTGGGAGAGATTATCCGCCGCGTACGCGGGTTATGCGTAGCCCGGTGGACGTCTAAGACCGAGGCTAGAGAAAGAGAGGGGGAATCGTGTACTTATCTATGCACGAGTCGCACTCGTGCGCATTCCGCTGACGACCGGCCCGTCATCGATACCAATTGCGGGTGATGGAAGGGTAGGTGATTGAAGATCTGTGCGAGATTGCGGTTTGCCTGGCTCTCCGTACCTCCATCCCGTGATGGACTTGTCATCTTGATTACTGGCAAGTGCAGCCGTGACGCGCTCATAATAGGGATCCTGCCCACTGCCCGACGCTGTCCGTGGACAGTCACAAGTTGAAAGCGGTTGGAGTATTACTATCGAAGTGACTCCGGAGTTGTTCAATTCCAAGGACAAAGTAAGCATGCATTCCCATGCGAGTCTGCACCCAAACGCCCTGACGGACACTTGACGATCCGACAAATCATCCGGTGCGAGTTGGGAAACCTAGCACTCTTCTCCCTGCCATACGACTGTCTGGAAATCCACAAGCAGCCTAAACCAGACAAAGTGGTTCGTCCCTCCCTCTTCCCCCCCCTCCCGCGATGCAGTTTTCTGGATCTTTGCCGCTTTTCCATCTTCGGGAACGGTGTTTGGCAGATGGGCGATTCTGAGAACGAACGGGGTGACTTATTCGTTCTATATACAAAACTGACGGTAGACGAATCATGTCGCCTGGATCGTACCCACCGTGACATTCCAATGGACAGGGGCATTCCCCTATCATCCTCTGCGTTCACGAGCTTATTTTCTATCTGCTCTCCAATCGACTCTGTAGCTGCTATCCGGCAAATCTCGCGATTTGTTCTACCAATGAAAGGAAGGGTTAAATCTGCCTGAAGGCTGCAGCAGATTCACAGGTACATACAACCGTGACAGCGACAAGAAGAGTATGTTAACTGGGCAACGCACACGCCTCTCTTAATCTATCTACCGTTCCGCACTCACACAGATGGGCCATCTTTAATGAGGGGCATACAGGTCCCTGAAAGGAGGGATGGCCAGAAACGGCAGCTCTCAGGCAAGGACGCAGATGAAAAAAAGGTATGCTAGTCAATGGTGGCTATGATTAACATGGTTAGCGTTTTGAATGACGATCGGAATGCTTGCAGACCCACCCGCGGAGGCCATTACCGTGTTGCGTGCTGCCACACCACTGAACACTGATAGATTGAAACTCCCGTGTTGTTAACTTTCTTTCAGTTAGTCTTTATCATGCTCAGATGTTTGGGAAATTCAATTCTCAGGTGCACTCGTGAAACGCGTTACAATACAAGCAACTTTGCAGTACGCAGCTTTCACCAGTCTTGCCTTCTCGCATCCATGCAAATTAATTTTGCGTCAGTAATACTACCCACGAGAACATTTTGCCATCCAACTTTTGCATTGAGCCCAACCTTGTCTTCCACTCGTGACTTTCCTACCTTTGGGCAATATACATCAGGTTGTCTTGCGTGCACTGTACAACAGATGCAACATGACCAAGTCCATGTTGCGCCATGTAAGGATGTTCGTCGGGGTCCATGTTGGTCTGGGCCGTGTCAGACGTTGGGGTAAGAAGTGTGTTCCAAACTGAAATTGGCGCTCGGTCCGGGACTCTCGTGCAAGAGATCTCCACTAACCTTGTGGAATGACCAGATGTCGACCCTCTTGCAATATAACGAGGTGGGGGCAGTAATCAAAAACAAGCGACGGAAAGAAGACTTGCAGATGCAAGCTAGAAGGGACAGAAGTCACCAAACGTACTAAGAAGAAACCGGGCAACCGGCATACAAGTTCCCCGGTTGTTCACAGTGTTGTACAATTCCCGAGCAAGGCAACTTCAAGAAATCCAGATAAGCAAGGCATCTGTTTGCCATGTGCCCATAACTTTCGTTGCGATGAGATTCGTCAAATACCATACATGTTACGAAGTTCTGTGTATACATAAAATGGTACGGTTATCAAACCCGTCCAAACAAATAAATATTTCGTGCTTAAATGCATGCCCCCATGATCAGAAATGGATCATCGTGATAGTATCGTGAAGAACGTTAACAGCAGAGATATGTTGACCACCTTGGATAACCTCATAGATGATTGCATTCGTATCGTCCGGGTAGAGCTCTCCTGACGATGTAGTTGCCACAGCGTTGTAAAATTGCGTAGTATCAGATTCCGCCGAATAATCCATTGTCACCCACTGTGCATTTTTAAGGCAAAATAGACCATCAACATCATAGGACGCTGATTGATTATTCGTCCGATTTACTATTCGAATGGTGGCAGAGGCGCGGGAAGGGTCTGAGGTTATGTTGATGTAGACTTCATCTTCAAGGTTGAAACCGACACTTTCCACAGGGTTAGCGGTATAATTCCCACCGTAAAAGCCTACGCATGAAAGGACGGTGAGATAAGCACACATGTGGGATGGATGACACCTTATCAGAGACGGTAAGCCCACCGCCATTATCACCACAGGTCACATTGTGACCAGCTAGCACAGAACTTCCACACCCACGACCATCAATAGAGAGAAATTGATATATTTGGACGGGGCGACCAGGCTGACATTGGGCGGTTCCCGAAATGGGGTAAGTCGCAGAAATAGAACGGATGTCCCCCTTTTTCAAGGTGAGATGGAGAACAACCACAGTGAATCTGCTACAGACCTCGACACCAATACCAGTCCAGTTCGGAGAGGTATCAACGTTTCTGGCTAGGGATTGGAATCGACGGTGGGCAACACTAGCACCTGTGCCATATGGGACAGCCAGGATTTCAGAGGCAAACAAGAGGCTTATCAGAGGAACGAGCATGGCAGCTGCAAGAGAGTAGAGGTTTCTGGGAGAATGGGATGGTTTGTATATCCGCCAACCTACCAACCTCTATACATTCTGTCTGTCATCTAATGTGGTGATCACAGCCCAGGGGAGGTAATGCAGTGTTTCAATTGGTTTCATGATCAAGAGCCGAGAGCCGAGGTTTGGCATTGACAAGTGGTGCTTGCAAAAGTACGCGAAAACGTCGGAAATCGGCTGTTTTACTGAGGAGCTATTACAACTAGAAAGGAATCAACGTGAAGGTGAACAATGTACTGCAACTGTTTGCTTTAATCTCTTTTGATAATTAGCTTAGAAGACGCTGGACCCACAAGTGCTGGGCTCATGTAGACAAGTCTTGCATCCAAACCTAGACAGAATCGGACTCCCGCGGAGTGTTTTGAAACATGCAACAGTCATGACCAAATGACTTGCACCGGAAACTGACACATACTCTAGCATAGGTTAAGATTATAACGCTCTTGCTATGGTTGCAGGGGATCGAAAACACTGATAGGTTATTCACAACGTTGCAAATTCCTCGGGCGATAAGCAGATTTCAACCATTCACCTAACGATGGAAGTTTATCCTCCATCGGTAGAGGTATTCTCAACGATGGTCGACTGCAAATTAAATTTGTAGGGCGAGAAGGCGGTGTTGTTGGCTTACTTACCGATGTCCAGCAGCAGGCGTCTATACCAATTGTGGATGATGGAAGGGTGAGTAAAGACCTGTGCGCGAGATCGCGATATGCCTGGCTCTCCGTTCCTCCATCCCGTGATGGACCTGTCATCTTGATCGATGAATACCGGCAAATGCAGTTGTGAGGCGCTCGTACATGGGGGTCCTGCATACCGTCCGACACCGTCCGTGGACGGTTACAAGAAAAGTGGCCTGAGTATTACCACCTATGTGACTTTTGAAGCTGTTCGATTCCGGGAACAAAGTAGGCATGCATTCCTATGCGGGTCTGCATTCAAACTCTCCGAAGGACGCTTTATGATTCAACAGATCATCCAATGCGAGTTGGGGGAATCAAGCACTCGTCTGCCTGCCATACGAACTGTCCGGAGATCCACAAGCAGCCTAAACCGGACAAAGTGGTATATACCTCCCTCTTTCCCCCTCCGCGATGCAGTTCCCTTGGATCTTTGCCACTCTGCCATCTTCGGGGACGGTGTTGGGCAGATGAGTGACTCCGAGAGCGAACGGGGTGATATTTTTGTTCTACATACAACATTGATGGCAGACGAATCGTGTCGCTTGAATCATACCCGTGGTGACGTTCGCTTCCGTCAAAGACGATGCTGGTGGACATTCCAATGGACTGGGGCATTCCTCTACCATCCTCTGTGCTCCTGAGCTTATTTTCAATCCGCTCTCCAAATCGACTCTTATCCGACATATCTCGCGATTTGTTCTACCAATGAAAGGAAGGGTGCACCCATAGACATATTGGTTGTAACTATTCCGTACGTTCATCCGCGAATCCATATCCATCCCATCCTGCTCACATCGATCCGTGCATGCGCATGTATAAAAACCAACGAGTTTCGCTGTAAACCAGCGACTAAATGGCACATCCCCTTCAGAACCGGTCTGGACTATAAGAATCGTAGGTATGGAGTCTGGATGATCATCGACGAATGTTCCTCGTCACCCCCCCCGATCAGCGAAGGCGATTGTCGGTGGCGGTATACGGTTCAAGGAAAGGGGGAGGCTGAACGTACAATTACGAGACCAGGTATTCATGACCCCAAGGACAAAGATATCACAATGTTGACGGTGGCAAGCAAGCTGCGATGTGACGTGGCGTCCCCTTTGGTCAACCATGTCCAGATTGGGCGACGAAAAGCTACTCACAAGACTCCCGTCGGTTAACGAAGGCGGGAGGTCATCGGTAGATGACTATCGTCCCCCACCTGCCCAACGACAACGCTTCGTGATGGCTAATCTGCGGACAGTCCTCTAGATGAAGGCACGTGAGGCGGCTGGGATGCAACGCTTCCTGCATGGGTATGATGGTAGACCTCGACGAACCGCTCGCACCAAGGTCACCGGAATCAACGCGCGGGCGTGGCAGCCCCGTCCCGGAATGACGCATCTTCTTGAGCGGCCGTATCTCTCGGCCGAGCACTGCCGATGCCACGACCTCAGCCTCGACCCCTGCCTTGTGTTGCTCGTCCCTGTCGTCGTCAGGAGCAAGGGACCGTGCGTGCACCGTGGACCACAGCGTCTTAAAGTCAAAGTCGAAGCAGCTCCACAAGATGAGGTCCTCTAACCGAGGGCACACGCGTACACCGCAAAGCCTGGTACAAATACCTCCGGTGACGGGAACAACTCCATATGCCTCTGCCAGTGCCTCCAACACCACGTTCACTCCGCTACACGTTCCCAGTGTCAGGGAGATAAGGTTGGGCATGTATCCTAGCATCGATTTTCCGTGTCCAGATGGGATGTCAAAGTTGGATAGCGATAGATGAGTAAGGTGCGGGAGTCGGGGATCCCTGAATATGGTCTCCAACCTAGGGAGGGGAGGATAACCCGACTCTTTACGCAAATGCTGACCGACGAACGTGACATCAAATTTAGTGAGGGAGGGGAAAAGGAATTGACGTAGAGAGGACCCGATGGTGTCTTCGTTCTGGCAATTTACATTGAGCTCTGTAAGGGTATCCAACACAAGTACGTTGGAAAGCGGTTCAGCCTGGGTAAACGAATCCTGGTCATGGATATGATTGCCACGAAATTGGGAGTCATCAAAACGTTTGGTAGGGGATTGAGCAATCCAAAGATCCCAACGTTCGAGCCCGGGGAGGATTACAAGGGACATGAACGGAAAGACGTCTCGATGATATGCATATTTCCATTCGAGGCGCTTTAGCCGTGGTAGTTCAAAGGAGATAACGAGCACTCGATTGCGTGACTCAATTGCACCACTAGTCACTTGCTCCTTGGCCGAAGGTTTCGTCATCACGTCCCATACAGGGGTCACTCCAATCAAAGAAAGCTCGTGGAGCTGAGGAGTGTGTCTCAAAAGGTTGACAAGATCGGACATCCTGAGCGTAAAGTGGTGTGGTTGCGTGAAACGCGATTTCTTAGGAGGGTAGGACAGTTCTAGGGTGCGTATCTCTCGAACGAAGAAGGCAGGAAGCATTAACAGGGGCATCTGTTGCAGGCGTAGATGCCGAAGCATGACTGGACTGTCCGGAGAACATGGACCTTTTGTTGAGAGGAGATCGGAGGCGAGGAGTTGGGTACCTTGAAAGGAAGGGTCCAGGGTACTAAGTGCCAAGTCGAGTGACTCAAGCTCGTTGAGTTGTCCATAGACACGAGTGAGACCCTCTGCAATGTGTTCCATACTTTTAGTGAAGCCGCATTCAAAGGTAAGGGAACGGAAGCGTCGATGCTGACGGAACAGGGTATCAATGATGTTAACGGAGGTGACTGCTTCGAGCGTCGAGATGTTCGAACTTTCGCCGGAAGACCTAGTTCCGGGAGTAGAAATGAAATTAAAGGAGATGGGTGATGTCCCCGAGCGTTGCAAGAACACGGACAAAGGTCGAGGTATCCACTGGTGTGTCCGGTAAGAAATGAATGACCAGAGACGCGACGTCCCAAGGGCAAGTTCACGCCACTTGTGGCACACATGAGAGATGAGAACTGGAGCGGGGTTGAACGGTAGTCCGGTTGTCATGTCCGCGCTCTCGTCCTCGACACGAAAGAGGAAGATTTCGGCAAGGAGTTCCGTTGGGAGCCAGTGGATGGGCTGCTTTTGGCTTTCAAGATCTGTAATCTTTGTAGTCAATGCCTCCCTTTCCGCCCTGACGGAACTCTGGAGCCTGATCATGTCCTGCACTATGCGGGCAAAGTCGTCCTCTCGTCGGCGTAGAACAATGAGCTGCGCAGTAAGCAACTCGATCTCTTTGTCGATCACTTCCGAGGTCTTTCGGGACATTCAGACGGGTGAGATCCAGAGGAAGAGCGTGGTATCAACTAGAAGGAGAGGAATAAACCAGTTGAAGATCGTCTAACACGAACGACGAGAGGCCCCGGGGTTGCGCGTTGTCGGGTGTTTGTGTGCACGCGCGCGGCTGCGTCAGGCAACTTTGTCACTACACTTCCAACCGAGCCGGGCGATGAATGAACGCGAAAAGGAGGACAAGACAAGACATCAAACATCTGCGAGACTCTGTCATACCCAGGATGTACATCAAGTCTCGTTACAACCAGAGGCAGCAGTTCAAGTCACACGGAATCTTCGTACAAATAAGCTTTTTTAACAAGCGCACCCGGAACGTCCAGTATAGTGATACGGGCACCAAGATGGACGAAGTAGACCCTTCTCGTCGCCGTGCTTTGCGTGTTTTTTACTTTGTTTAGCATCCTTAAATCGGTGCAAGAGCTAATCATTTCTATACCGTTATTTGCTATCTGTGCAGTTTGTAACGATCTGATTGAAATCGATAATTGGGGGTTCCACCAGCCCTCATGAAGTTGATAGTCTGCTACTAGCAAATCGTGCAATGCCCACCATCTCGGATTATGCCCCCCAGTGGAAAAGCGGGCTATGGCACATCGTATGTAAACAAATATAGGAATACATGTGAACACATTGGAAATGGGCGTCTCCATAGGTCTTTTTCGTACGCATAGATATGCATGTAAAGCTCCTCATATGCCATATGTCTTTCATAGCTGCCCATAGCTTGCATTTGCCAATGAGTTCAACCCAGAATCCTATGAATTTCTAGCTACCACAATGCATAGCATATCTATGCAGTTCTATGTGACCATATGCTACTGCTGTTCGTTGTCCCAATACACTCCAAGACTGCACACCTAGACGTACATGTGGTCACCCATCCGATGTCGACGTCGGTGCATGTTGCATAGGCCAAGGCCCCCTGGCTCGGACAAAGCTGAGGGTACATGTGATACACACAGAGTCGATCCTGCTCTTGAGCGCACCGTTGATTTTGTTCAGAGGGGTCCAAAAGCCTAGGGTGGAGACAAGTGTAAGGGGGCATGTGAACGCGTTTTCGAGTCCGGATTGGTCAGCGATGTTTTCCATAGTCCTGCGAAGGCTGTCTTGCTCGTGGACATGCAGTCACCGGTCGTTTCCTGACAGTGTCCGCTGAGCCCTTCGACTAGACACTCTCCTTAACCTGAAAAAGGCTTGATAGTTAGGATCTGGACAGGGGCATTAGAGGTGAGCTGTGCTCACACTCTGGTTGTGAATCACACCTGGATTTTTGAGGACTTAATGGATTAGGAAAGGTTTCATTATGGTGGGGGGGCAGTGGAGGAGGGGTCCGAGTTCATGATCTGGAACATTCAGAAGAGTGAGTACAAGGGAGAGGGGGGACAGGAGAGTAACCTTGGAGTGAGCTCAATCAGCTTGGTGATTGGGGATTTGAGTGCTTCATTGAGGAAATATTAGCATATATGCGCCGGAATGGACCAAACGAACGCAACGAGAGCCAAGACCACCATCCACAACAAGTTCTTGGGGCCCTCTCTTCATTCTTCATTCTAATGAGAGCTGGCACAGTGGATTGAACTTGAGAAGGTACAGCTTCAGGCTTAGGCCTGGGCCACTGGCAGCATGCAGTCGGACGAGTGGAACGAAGGAAAGAAGCACTTGTGATGCGGCGAGACAAGGTGAGCAACTTGTGTGAAAAGATAACCTAAGTGGGTAACGTAGACATGTGCAGTAGCGCTAAGCAAAGACAACACGGAAACACGGAACATTACATTACACATGATATTGTCGAAGAACGCGACGTGCGATGGATGGAGTGCATGGTGAGGTCAATTCGTCATTGGTGCCACATTGGGTGGCATATTCATTCACACACACATAGGGCACACATAGGGACATAGGTTAATACACACGGCAACATCCGACGCCATAGCCCGCTTTTTCACTGGGTATGCCCACTCAGCCAGGTTCAAATGGTGCTTCATTCCATCCTTTGGTGCGTAGAGCAACGAAGAGACATCTCGCCTAGCCGAACACCAGGGCACCAAAATCGACCATTATCTCTGCACAACCTTGCGGGATATCGCTAACGAGCAACTCAGAGTCATTGAAGACCTCGACAAGGCCATCGCCTTGGCCAAGATGCACTCCTCTTTCGTCCACCAGGTCATTCATATCGGCCATCCTCCTTGAATAATCTTGCAAAATACCTCTGTACTCGCTACGAGCAACTCGGAATCGTTCAAGACACAACAAGGCCAACGCTCCCGAGCAAGACGCACTGCCCACCAGGTCATCCAAACTGTTTATCATCGCCTTTGCACAACCATGCAGCGTGTCTATGCTCGCAACGAGCGGCTCGGGGTCATTGAAGGCCTCAACGAAACCATCGCTCTTGACCAAGAAGCATTTCTTGCCTTGTCCACCATGGCATTCCAGTCGATCATTCTATTCAATTGACCTCGCAGCGTGTCTCTGCTCGCATTTGGTTCACTAGGCGAAACGCGCATACCGACCCCTGTTTTCTCCATCACACGTCCAGCATTCTTCTTATCGTTCAAGAAGACAGGACAGATCTCAGTGCAGAGGATTCCAGAGGCCCAGGTGGTAGTGGCGGAGATCGCTGCTTTTCAGATGAATAATCGCAACAGAGGTTGACTTGGTTATTTCTTGCATCATGCGATGGTTAACACCCAGCCGATCTTTTACGTCACCCCGTTGACGCGGGAGTTCAGTACGGTCGCGGAAACAGGTTGGATACCCCGAATACACGACCAAAGCCAGGAAACGTTGCCTGGGAGACTGTGTGGTTGAGTGAAGCGGCGGACAAGTTGACTTTATGCTTGAAGTATTCCACGCCATCCCGTCCCCCTCCTAAAAGGCTTTCGTCAAAACTCCTCGTTTAATTCACTCTTCGTGGTTCGAACCTAATCTCGAACCTTGGACTCCCGTATTTCATGTCCTGCATTGCAGTAATGTGATAAGTAACATTTGTACAATATAACAGATGCATAATAAAATGAAGCACTCCTTGAGACTCGTCGGAAAGGGTGTCAGCTTCGACGCCCTTCGCAGTTTTCCCCATCCGGTCCGTCGTCATTAGGCTCAAGTTGATTATATGCACTCACCCACTACAGGGTCTATTGCTTCTCCGCCGGCGTGACCTTGCTACGCAAGATAGCAGCCTGAGAGGGCGACTGGATGATATCGCGTCTGAGACACCATATAATCATGGCCGGAAACACGAGCCATAACCTAATATGGGATCAGCACCACGGTATGACGCTCTTGGTTGGGCAGGATGCATCAAGCGCCATACGGGCCAAGGCACACAGAAGGCAGGTACACACTGAAGATCCGAAAGAGAGCTCAATCGCTGAACAGGTTGTGACCGTGACCAACAGAGCATCCGCCGCAGTAAAACTCTTGCGCTCAGTACAGTAGGGCACGGTATCGGAAGACGCCTTCGTCACCGAAGCAAGGTCAATGACGGGTGCACCGGGCCAGCCGGACAGGGCCGTGGGGTAGACATACGCGAGATTGAGCGCTGCCTCCACCAAATCAAGAAAGGCTACAAGAAGTAATCGGTAATGCGGTCTCACAAATGTCCTGTTGACGGTGTCGACGTGTTGTGTCCGGAGAGTTGTGATCATCACCTACTCCTCAATCATTGACGATCAGCAACAGCTCAACACGTCTGAGACACTTGCCTTTCATAGAGCCTCACCTCCCCAACACCCCCCTTGTCCCCTTCAAAGCTCAGTATTTATCATGGTTGTCGAAATCCAAGTCCATACGCAGCTTCCCGAAAACGTGAGGAGTGGCCGAGGTCTCAATCCGAGATCTTCCAACTGGTCCTGGGTTCATTGCTTGACGATTCCAGTCCCAACCCTTCGTAACACAATCAATTTTACGAGAAGGCCGTACAAATGGGTTCGTTACGCAATCGGATGTGTCACAGGGATGGAAGGTCACTTGTCGCACACGTCCGATTCATCCGCCCCGTTGGACTATAACGCCGACTTTCCGAATGAAACTGTGCAAGTATATTATCACACCGATGATGAAGAGAAGCGACAAATGTTCCCGGTCGATCCCAACATCACACGCACCCACGTCACGTCCAGCGTTGCCACCGCCCGGAGGTCTGAATTCCGCAATAGTATTATCGCGCGAGATGCAAGTTGTGTCTTGTTGGGGGAATTGGCGCCTGTGCGGCTTTTGGATGCTGCACATCTTGTGGCCCACAGCAAGGGCAGCGAGGTACGCTCATCTCATTCCTTAATCCCACCTCACTTACCACAATGCAGTATATATCAAACCTCACTCGGAATCGCAGTCGAAATGATGCCGGGAACGACATCGTCGAAGACATTGATAACCCTCGGAACGGTCTCCTTCTAAATGTCTCTACTCATAGATCATTGAGCATAGACGCTGCGTTCCTGGTGGTATGTAATACCAGCGAGATACACGATCGGCAACTAATGGTTGTAGACGCCTAATTTTGCTATTAAAACAGATGACATCATACTAGATGAGCCAGCCAATAAAAAGAGATATACTGCACACCGCTTTGATCCTGCGAACCAACTTGCCCTTGGCGACTCAATCATGCGCTCTGGGGCTCCTCTCCGTGCCCCTACTGTCACTGATACATGGCCGCCCGATGTCATTTTTGATGTCGTTTATGGTGGAGCAGTGCTCCACCACTTTGCCACCGAGAACATGAAGGACCAGGTGATCAGGAAATGGAATGACCGTTTCTATCACACGCAGGTAGCTCCCAGAGGACAAGGGAAAAAGAGGAAACGCACTGGCAAGCAGGCCTCGGACAAGGGAAAGGCAAAGCAAGGTGGGACAGGGCATACTTCACGCTACAAGGCTCGCACCCGTGCAGAACCTGACCCTTTGGACTTGTTGATGATTTTCCCATACGTCATGGTGCCAACGGATGAGATGGAGGCTGTTTTCCAGGAAGCTGAGGAGATGGAAATGGAAGAGAAGAAAAGAGAAGCGGGAGAAAAAGTTGCCAACTGGGCGAAGCAAGTCGCCAGTGCTGGTGACCCCCAAACTTGACAGATGCATCCACTACTCGAGGAAATTTGTTTGTAGATGAGTTTGCACGCTTGGCATCGCTCATTCGCGCTGCCCTTAATTCAACTGGTGAAGACCAGCACAATCGCATTTATAGTCTCAACCTGGAATTGAAAAATGTTATAATCCAGACTAGGGCTCTCTCGATTCCACCCTCTCTTACTCTTTCAATGCTCTGATCTCGCAATTAGTACCATTATTGTGAACGCCAGCGAGTTCAGCTGCGACGCACTCATTCTGCTTGCTGGATCCTGTTCGTCCTTCGCTGTGTCAATCACAAAGCAAGAAGTGGAAGGATTAAGTTTTGTTTATATGCATCAAGTTCAATACCCCGTGTTTCCTCCTGGCTTTAAGTTTCAAGTTTCAGTCTCGCGAGATGTCGAGTCTCATCCGATCAGCCTCAAAGTCTCTGTCGATGAACTGGGGGCATAACAACATCGCCATTCAACACCCATCCGCTGGGACGCTCTTCGGCCTAGGATCTTCCCCCCACAGTAGACAATGTTGAACCTGAAGTCCTGATTGCCGAGGTTTCCAGTGAAACTACCATGTACAGATGTATCTGAATCTTGCTCGCTTCTATGGCTAGTACAGGTCCGCCAACACTCCATCCAACGGCCTCACTTCTGGTTCACACTCACGACGGCGCATGTACAGAGTCAAGCGTCTGCAATTTACGGTTTTGGCAAGGAACTGCTGTGTGTGCTCGGTTGCGAGGGAACCTCGAGATCACGCGACGCCATCCTTTGCGGAGACACTAGGCGGAACGCGCACACCGACCTCTGTCTTCTCCACCGCACGTCCAGCATTCTTCTTACCGTTCAAGAAGACAGGCCAGATTTTGGTGTGGAGGATCCAGAGACCCAGGTAGCGACAGCGGCGATCGCTACTTTTCGGATGAAAAATTGCAACAGGGGTCGGCTTCGTTTGGAGAGTAAGGACGGGATGTCAATTCCTTGTATCATGATGGTTGGTACTCGGGCGATCTTGTACGTCACCTCGGTGACGCAAGAGCTCAGTACGACCATGGAAACTGGTGAACACCCCGAACATGCGAAGGGATGTGTGGTCGGGGAGAGAGGGTGGTTGAATGAAGGGGTAGAAGCTTTGAAGTATCACACGCCTTCGTGCCCCTTGCTAAACGGCTTTCATCAGAATTCTGTCAGTTATTCGAATGTGATCCGAAACTTTAGGATCCCATATTTTGTGTCCTGCACTACAGTGATGTGATAAGTAATGTCTATACAGTATAACAGATACGTAATAAAATCAAGCACGCCTTCAGGCCCGTCGGAAAGGGTGTCTGCTCCAACACCCTTCACAGTTAACCTTGTCTAGTTCGTTGTCATTGGGCCTAGGTTGATTATATGCACCCACTCACCACAAGGGTTTATTGCTTCTTTTCAGACGCGACCCTGCTATGCAAAGCAGCAGCCTGAGAGAGCGACTCGGTGATGTCACGCCCGAGACGCCATATAATCATGGCCGGAAACACGAGCCATAACCTAATATGAAGATCAGCACCACGGTATGACACTCTTGGTTGGGCAGGAGCATCCATCAAGCCCCATAGAAGACACGTACCCGTTGGGTAAGATCCAAAGGAGAGCCAGATCGCCTAATGTGTTGTGACCGACAGAACATCCGCCACAGTAAAACTCTTGTGCCCAGTAGAGCACCGTTTTGGAAAACGTCATCGTCGCGGAAGCAAAGCCAATGAGGGGTGCACCGGGCCGGCTGGACACGACCGTGAGGTAGAGATACGCGAGATTAAGCGCTGTCTCCACCAAATTAAGAAAGGCTACAGAAAGGGAAGGAGGTAGGTGATGTGGTCTGGATAGACCAAAAACACACTTACCCTGTGCGCTGGTGAAACCGTTGTTTTCTTCCAAGGCCTTCACGCCATACACCTATTCCGTCGCACATGAGTATATGCATCTGATACGTCGGTGGCGGACACACGTAGTCTATTTCCTGGTATAATCCGTATGGTTCCCAGATCCAATGGAGATCCCCTCCAACCATTGAGCGCGGCCTGTATGTTCCGCTGAGAGATGGACGCAAGGTAGGGTATAAAGAGAGATACCTGAAAAGACAGTATCCGGCATCCCAGAGAACGACGGGGGCGGTCAAGAGAAACCAAAGTGTGATCCAGGTATAAGTTTTGACGACCATCGTGTTGTCTGTACGATGAAGAACAAGACCAAACCAAAAGAGTAATGTGGCTTGAAATTCCGCTGGACCCATACGAACACATACCGTGTGATTTTGTCTCAACAGCGACGTCGGAGGCAGATGCCTTCGTGGTAACCTCACCCTCACACGGAACTGACGAGACAGTCGTCTTTGGTATACCGGTACTGTCGTAGTCAGCGTTGCTAGGCTCGTGGTCGTGGTCGACTTTCAATAATTGCGTCCCCCGTCCCAGGTCCAACCGGGAATGTGTCGCACGGCGGATGAAGGCATCTTCAGGGAGGGTATCCCACTTGGAGATATGAGCGGCAGAGAAGGCGAGCGGAAGGTGGGACATAGCAAGGGCGTAACGATGCAGATCCCAAGCCAAGGCTTCTTTGTTGTCGCCACCCCCTTACACGCCGCTCTAGCGTGGCGAGCACATCCGACAACGAACAAAAGCAAGGCAAGGTAGGAACGTGTTGCTTAGCGATGGTATCGTTGGCTGATTACATGCAGTCTGTCGCTTTACCAGTGAATCGTTGAAGTTTCCATTCCATGCCTTTCTTTTGCATTGTGCAGACGATTTCCTAAGTGCTGTCATGTTGGCGTGCAATATGCCACTCATGGGAAAAGATAGATTCCACGAAGGAGACCAGTGCAGGTTACTATCTGGCAAGCGTATACTACCAGGCATTGGAGCAAGGAGCCATCTGCACAAATTTCGTCCTTGCAGAACAACGAGTCCAACTTTCTCATAAAGTTCTGAGCCGCAGGTCACTGGCTCGAACGTATCACCAATGCCATACCTTTTGCTCCCCACAAGGCATGATACTGTCTCGGATCTCACCCGCATTCCAGTGGAGGGTGTCGAGGTCTATCATAACCGTCTGTTTAGATCGACCGAAGCAAGAGCTCGCTCTCCATCAGAAGGGGGATAAGGATGTTCCTTGTTCCCATATCACTAACAACGTACCCTTCAGCGGGTCACTTATCGCGAGTTTCTCTTGCGCTCTTGTACGTTTCCGGACCCTGTGGTAAAGACGTGACATCATTCGGATGCTCACACATTGTAGGCCCTCAAGGAGGCATATCATACACCCAGCCCACTACAGCAAGGAGAGGAGGCTCCCGTGAACTCATTTCATGCGCTTCGAACTAATCAGAGCCGGTCGGTACATCGAGGCCGTTTGATCAGCTCAGCATGGCCAATATACCACGGCCAAGTAGTCTTTTGAGGTTCGCATTTACTCTCTGCGGCAAGCGTTCCTTACTCCAGAACATTTTCTGATCCCCGCTTTTGAATTATGAGCGGAGAGACTGCGAACATGGTAATTGAGGGGGGATTCTCCTTCTCCATCAACTGCGGGCCGACAAACGAGGTCTGTACACACGTGATAAGCCATGTTCCTATCATCTGGATGTCGCATGCGACCTTGCTTCTCATTGTCAATAGTTCGGTGCCCGGAATACGGCCATATGTTGAGCCCATGATTCCCAGATTCCCCCGTCAGAATATACAGTTTCCGTTATTACTAGGCTGAGTCATACATGGCTGCATCAATGCGATGAGATCGGGTTATAATCGGCCTTATGAAAAGAGCGTTACGCCAATGGATCTTTCGTTGGATTATTTATGAGATTCAAAGGTGTCAGAAGTGGGAATGTGATCACGATGATGATAGAAGTGGCTTACACACACACGCGGCTATTATCATTACACATTGTTTCATTCAAATGCCGCTCAACCACCGCCGATTATCATCCGTATCGTCGCTACGGCTGAGCGTTCCGCATGAAACAGCTCAACTGCGTGCTCACATGTCAGACACGGGCTTGGGTGCCATCCATTACTTCCGAAGGGGGTTTTCAACCTTCTCCAATATCATAAATTTTAGCCGGTTTAAATTCGCTCTGCTTGGTCTGGACATGGGTTACATTCCATCGCACCCCCCCACCTTGTCTTCTTCACTAACCAGATTTCCGGAACTAGAGTGACATCATTATTTTCGTACGTCGTCAGTGCGACCCCGTACGCGGCATAACCTTTTATATAATACTATATCCCATCCCACAGCTGCTATTACGGCTGCCGCGTTCTGCGTGCCTGAACGGGTGTTTCTTTTCATAAATATACCCCCACGCATCCTTACTTCGGTTCCTCTGGACCATCATCAGGATGTTGTCTGCAGTCCTGACTGGGCTTTGGCTCACTACAGCGTCGGCATGGGCCAACCCTTCCCTGCAACAGCGCTGGTCTACCACGCACTCGATGAACGTCACCAACTGCCCAGGTATGTTTCAGCCATTTCCGACACGTTCCGTGAATCTCATACAAACCCAAGGTTACACTCTGGGATCTCTATCTGAATCTGACCACGGTATGACCGCTCGGTTGGCATTGGCTGGCGCGCCTTGCAACGCGTTTGGCACGGACATCAAGAATCTCAGCATTGAAATCACTTACCAGTCCCAAACCACGCAAGTACTGTTTGACCGTCCGATTCTATCCGTACTGAATCGTTCGTTTTAGCTTACGTGTGAAAATCTATGATACTGCAAACCAGCAATTCACAATCCCCGAGTCTGTTATTGAACCTCCACCTGCTCCAAAGGGATCGTTCAAGAAATCGTCGGACCTGGTATTCAATTACGACCCATCACCATTCGCTTTCTGGATCACACGTCGCTCGGACCCGGATGGAACACCTCTATTTGACACCCGAATTACGTCCCTTCCTCCAACACCGATACCACCTTTCAACTCTTCCGACCCTAGTACGGCGTTCGATGGATTCCCATTGGTGTTTGAGGACCAGTATCTTCAGGTGAATAGCCATTACTTCTCGGGATATCCTGCAAGTTGCTATTGGTCACTCTGTAGATCGCGTCAGCTCTCCCGTACGGCACAAATATCTACGGTTTAGGCGAGGTGATTGCAAGCAGTGGCTTCCGGCGTGATATAGGTACGAACGGTGGTGTCGGCACTATCCAAACCCACTGGGCTCGTGATGTCGGGGATCCCATTGACCAGAACATGTACGCCCTAAAGTAATTGAAACCACAGAGACGCATAACTG
Source organism: Xerocomus potaroensis (assembly GCA_038088895.1). Classification (NCBI taxonomy): domain Eukaryota; kingdom Fungi; phylum Basidiomycota; class Agaricomycetes; order Boletales; family Boletaceae; genus Xerocomus; species Xerocomus potaroensis. The sequence goes on along the minus strand of JBBPJT010000065.1, from coordinate 8,545 downwards.
ACGCACTGAAGGTATGGTTCACATCCCATTTACCTCGAGCATCGCTTCGATGAGACCACCAACACGTCTTCATCGTCTGGAGTTTTGCTACTCAGGTAATGCAAATCAATTTCTCGTGCGGGTATGTTCTGATAGTTTGACAGTGCTGCGGGGTCCGATATCTTCTTACAAACACCGCCCAACTCAGCAGTATCGCTTATCGAATACCGGCTTATCGGAGGAATACTTGATTTTTACTTTTTCTCTGGACCCACGGATGCTGAAGTGATTGCTCAATACGGAAAGATCATTGGCTATCCCATGTGGCAACCAGCTTGGGGCTTTGGATTCCACTTGTGCAGGTATGCCATCACACAGTGGTAGAAAACTCGACTGATCAATGCTTTTTTGAAGATGGGGATATGTCAACATTAGTGAAGACATAGCAAACGTTGAGGCGATGCGCGCCGCAAACATCCCGCTTGAAGGTTTGGTTATCTCTCAGGTGTGGCGACCCTCGGCTAAGCAAGACACTAGTTCAATGGAATGATATTGATTTATATCATGCATACCGAGACTTTACCACCGATCCTGTTAGATTCCCCGCTGAAGAACTTCGGCAATTCATCGAGAAGTTGGTTAGTCTTCTGGCTTGGTAGAAGTTATAGTGACTAATTCACGCCACCAGACTGCCAACCACCAACATTGTAAGAATGTCATCCTCGTCGTGTAGCTTGCCATGCGTTCTGAATTGTTCGATTTTCATAGACATCCCGATCGTGGATGCAGGTCTCGCAGTTACTGTCAACAAAACTGATGTGGTGAGTTTTGGCCCTAGAGAGCCCTGTTTTTGCTGACTTCTCCGCAAGTATTACCCATTCTCTGATGGAGTCGCGGAGTACGTTTGATCAACTACTTTTGGCAACATGACCCACCTAACACTGTGTAGGGACACATTTATCAAGAACCCTGACGGATCTCTTTACATTGGACAGGTTTGGCCTGGTTACACGGCGTTCCCTGATTGGTTTGGGGAAAAAACACAAGCATGGTGGACAGAGGCGCTAAGAAACTGGACTGAACTTGGGGTCGACTTGTCTGGTATCTGGCTTGACATGAATGAGCCGAGCTCGTTCTGTAGTTATTCCTGGCAAGTCGGGTTCGAGAATAGGCTGTCATCAGAGCTAATTTCAAAAACAGTGGAACGGGGGCGAATCTTTCTTCATTGCAAGCAATGGACATGAGTGGCGTCGTCGTCACTGGCTACCCCGAATGGTTAGTATGGTATTTTACTTTCTGCAAATGGAAGCGTGCTGATTTTCATCTTTCCAAAGCTACAATCAAACTTTGTGGGGACCTAGTGGCAACATGACAATCAATGGGACGTCTACGAACTCGTGCGCCCCGGGATCCACTGAGACTCTTTTAAAGCGTGGCGTCGGTGCTGGGGGCGAGTCGAATGTTAACCTGACCTACCCACCATATGCTATTCACAATGGTCAAATCTCGTATTCTTCCCTTGGATTTGCGGTTCATTAATGCTTTCATTTTCCAGGTTATGGCGCTCTCTCTCGTAATACGTTGGCTACAAATGCTACGCATCATGGTGGCTATGTCGAACTAGACGTACACAACATGTTTGGGACAATGGAAGAGAAGGCTACACATATTGCGCTACAGACTATATTCAAGGGGAAGAGACCTTTCCTGATCAGCCGCTCGACCTTCCCCTCTGCCGGAAAGTGGACTGGACATTGGGTGTGTCGCTTCATACAGGGGTGATCCCATACAAGTTCTTATTCGTTTTTCTAGCTTGGCGACAACTACAGCAAATGGAAATACATGTACTTGAGCATCCAGGGCATTCTGCAATTCCAGATTTACCAAATTCCGATGGTCGGTGCCGACACGTGTGGTTTCAGTAAGTTTGCTCGGTGATGCTAAAGTGAACACTTCAAAACCCCTCCCAGATGACAATACCGACGAAGAATTGTGCAACCGATGGATGCAGCTCTCGGCCTTTACTCCATTCTACAGGAATCATAACACTTTTGGTGCTCTGCCCCAAGAGCCCTACCGATGGGACAGTGTCGCGAACGCATCTCGCATTGCCATTGCCGCCAGATACTCTATGCTGCCATATTGGGTGCGTCCTTTCAAACGTTCACCAAAGCATGCTGACATGCTAGACGATAGTACACTCTTTTTGCAAACGCTTCTACTAATGGTCTCCCGCCCGTACGGGCCTTGTTCTACGAGTTCCCCAACGAGCCAGAGCTTTTCGACGTTGACTGGCAGTGGTTGATCGGCGCGGACATCCTCGTTACCCCCGTATTGACTCCCGGAGCAACCACAGTTGAGGGTGCGTCCAGGCTTTGTGCGAGCGACAATTGAGAATTGAATAGCCTTTTGAAGGGATCTTCCCCGGCAGAGGTACCGTCATTTGGCGCGACTGGTGGACCCACGCAAAGGTCAACGCCGTTTCCGGCGCAAACACGACGTTGAACGCCCCCATCAGCCACATCAACGTACACGTCCGTGACAGCTCTATCTTGCTCCTGCACCAGGAACCTGCGTACACGATTTACGAGACACGCAAGGGACCCTACTCCCTTCTCGTACCTCTGAACGCGGCCGGTACTGCATCCGGTAACGCGTACGTGGATGATGGTGAAAGCTACCCTCCGGGAGCGCACCGTATCCTGGACTTTTCCGTCAACAATCGCACTTTGGACATCAAGAGCAAGGGCGGGTATGGGATCCACTCGAGACTCGAGACGATCACTATCCTGGGTGTCCAACGGCCGACAAACGTCACGCTCCACTCTGAAGAGATCAAAGGATGGACGTACGACGCTTCGAACGAGGAGTTGGTCATTTCGGGCTTGAGTATTGATTTGGATTCGGCGACGAGCCTGAAATGGGCGTAGAGAGCAGGTAGTAGGCAATGTGTTTTTCTTTTCTTTTTTTTTTCGATAACTTCGTGTCGCTCTCGCTAGAGGACGATTCTCTGATATTTTTCGAATTTGTCGTGGTAATTTGGAGCGATATGGAAGGCGTTTTAGTTTTGTGTGAAGACGGCTGTGTGACCTGGCAGCTGCCTCCGATCGACGAGTTCACTCCTGTAGCGACGGCAGGCGAACCTGTTCATTGGAATATATTGCGAGAGTTTTTCAAAGAAGTGAATGCCAAAAAGCACCTGTCTCCCTGTCGTCTTGAATCTTCAGTTTGGAGTGAGCACCATCTAGTTAGAACGCAGGCATACATCATATGACACCAGACAAGGAACTAGTAGAGAGCAGAATGAATCCAGGGGAAAATCAGAGCAGAAAGCGAGCTAGGGAATATTATATCAAGCACCAAGATATTATATATAAGAGAACGTGTTGGTTCATAGGAATCTTCATAAGCGTTACCTGCCTGCAAGGAGAGAGGGAATTCACCCGTAGGACACCCTCTCCGCAAAGGGATGGCGTCGCGTGTTCTCGGGGTTCCCTTCGAAACCGAGCAACACACACAGCAGTTTCCTTGCCAAAATCATCAATTGTGAATTGCAGACGCCTGACCTTGTACATGCGCTTGTCGTGAGTGTGAATCAAAAGTCGGGCTGTTTGCATGGCGTGTTGGCGGACCTGCACTCACCTATATCAGTAGTCGATGAGTATTATCGTTGGTAGCCTCGGCAGTCGGGAATTCAGGGTCAACATTTTCTACTGTGGGGGGGAGACTTAGGTCGAAGAGCGTCCCAGCGGATTGGTGTTGAACGACAACGTCGTTATGCCTTTAGTTCGTCAACAGAGATTCGACATCGTGCGAGACTTGAAACTTGAAGCTAGGAGGACGAGGAGACACAGGGCATTGAATAGGGGGGTCGCAACGCAAGCTTATGATGCAAATAAAAAAACCAAAACTTAATCCTTCTACTTGCTTTGTGACCGACAGTGGAGCATGAACAGGATCCAGCAAGCAGAATGAGCGCGTCGCATCTGAACTCGCTGGTGTTCACAATAATAGCAGGTCGACTACTAATTGTGAGATCAGAGCATTAAAAGAGTAAGGGAAGAAGGGATTGAGAGAGCCGGCAAGCCTGGATTATATCATTTTTCAATTCCAGGTTGAGACTATAAATGCGATCGTCTCCGGTTGAGTCAAGGGCAGTGCGAATGAGCGATGTCAAGCGTGCAAACTCATCTACAAACAGATTTCCTCGAGTGGACGCGTCCATCAGGTTTTGGGGTCACTAGCACTGGCGACTTGCTTCGCCCAGGTGGCAACTTTCTCTTCCGCTTCCTTTTTCTTCTCTTCCATTTCCATCTCCTCAGCTTCCTGGAAAACAGCCTCCATCTCATCTGTTGGCACGTTGACGTACGGGAAAATCATCAATAAATCCAAAGGGTCAGGTTTTGCACGGGTGCGGGCCTTGTAGCGCGAAGTATGCCCTGTCCCACCTTGCTTAACCTTTCCCTTGTCAGAAGCTTGCTTGCCAGTGTGTTTCCTTTTTTTCGCTTGTCCTCTAGGAGCTACCTGTGTGTGATAAAAACGGTCATTCCATTTCCTGGTCACCTGGCCTTTCATATCCTCAGTGGCGAAGTGGTGGAGCACTGCTCCACCATAAACGACATCGAAAACGACATCGGGCGGCCATGTATCGGTATCATTAGGAGCACGGAGAGGAGCCCCAGAGCGAACGGTTGAGTCGCCAAGTTCATACGCTTTTTCAGGATCAAAAAGATGTGCTGTATACCTCTTTTTGGTGGGTGGTTCGTTGGGGTCGATGTCATTTGTTTCAATAGCAAAATTGGGTGTCTACGGCCATCAGTAACCAATCATGTATCATGCTGGTATTACACACCACTAGGAATGCGACGTTTATGCCCAATGATCGATGAGTAAGGACATTGAGGAGGAGGCCATTCCGAGGGCTATCAATGTCTTCGATGATATCGTTCCTGGCACCATTCCGACTGCGATTCCGAGTGAAGTTTGATATATACTACATTGTGGTGAGTGAGGGGGGATCAAGGAGTGAGATTAGTATACCTCGCTGCCCTTGCTGTGGGCCACAAGATGTACAGCATCACAAACCTCCACAGGCCTCAATGGCCCCAACAAGGCACAGTTTACATCCCGTGTGATAATATCACTACGGAATCCAGACCTCTGAGCAGTGGAAACGCTAGACGTGATGTGGGTGCGTGTGATGTTGGGATCAACCGGGAACATTCTTCGCTTGTCCTCATCGCTGGTGTGATAATATACCTGCACAGTTTCATTCGGAAAGTCGGCATTATAGTCCAGTGGAGCGGACGAATTGGGCGTGTGCGACAATTGGCCTTCCGTCCCTGTGACACATCCGATTGCGTAACGGACCCATTTGTACGGCCTTCTCGTAAAACCGATTGTGTCACGAAGAGTCGGGACTGGAATCGTCAAGCAATGGGTCCAGGACCAGTTGGAAGGCCTCAGATTGAGACCTCGGCCACTCCTCACTTTTTCGGGAAGCTGCGTATGGACGGACTGAACCCAGACCGCATCACATCACCTAGCCGAAAATATGCTCATCAATGATCTAATCGACGATCTCAACATCCCATCACAGCGACAACTATAGCGAGCGAATGCAACTGGTCATACACACCATTCAAGCTTATCCATAAGAAAGTTCAATGCATTTGAATTCAAGAACGATTGGAGAGAGATTGAAGTTGCGAAAGAAAGTTTCAGCTATTACCATCTCCGCCCCAATCCCGGAAGACGATGCCAAACTTTCACTATAAAAATATCGTGTTCCCAAACAGGCCCTGAACAAGCTTAGTGTCTAGAAGAAAGCGTTCAATGAGACACGAAATAGCACTAGCCACAGAGCAATATATACGAAGCAAGATCAAGCAAAGCGAGCTGGGGGTACAAAATTAAGCACCGAGATATATGTAAAGAATGCGTTGATCCATGGCTATCTTCACCGACTGGCACAGTGTCTTATGCAGGGCGAGCGCCGCGCGGGTATAATCCAGACAACCCGAATCGTCAATCATATGTCGATAGAATACCGACATTATCTTGTTCGTCTCATCCTCGTCCACAGCCCGCATCGTCCCAATGATCGACCGAAAGCCAGCAAACTGCATTGCCGATGCAAGATGTATCCCCTCGTCTGGGCTTTCTGCATCTCCAACCATCGTATGACAAGCGGACAAGTATGCGAATTCAGGGTTCTGCGACTCGCATTGGATGATACGTTGAACCGTGAACCGACCGTCTTTGAGGGCAAACGCAAAGTCGAATGGCTGCTTCCGGTTTGCGACACCATGACATGCAAAATGCACCATTCATTCTGTCTCAGCTCTTCTGTGACCCTCGAAATAGAAGATTCCTCTCCTTAATGCTCGTGAACGTCGAGAGGTCATGGACTTGCTGTCTGATGTTTCCCAGCTCAGCACTGGAGTTCAGTAGAACCAGACGCTTTCTCTTGATCAATGACAATGAATCGTTTTCTCTGGGACCCAGAATTCGGTTGAGTTGTCCGTCGGGCATGAAGGAGAGCGCTCAAAGTGGTGGTGTAAGACGAGATGTACAGGTCTGGAACACCCTTCTGGCCCTTCCTAAATGGGGGAGTAGCGTGTAGTGGCAAGAGAGAGAATTCACCGGTAGGACACCACCGAATGCGCGAACCACGGGGACATGTCGTCTGGAGGACACTGACAATGTGAGAAACTACCTTCTCCCAAGGTACCCGTAAGAAGGTCAGAAAACTGATCTCCACTCCCTTGTCCATCAGTGGTAGTGTCTTTGCAAGCTTGACTAATTCACGAAGCCCGAATGACAATTCTTCCACTTCTCTTTTTGTGACCGACAGTGGGACATGAACGGGATCCCTATCAACAAGCAGGATGAGCGCGTCACAACTGAACTTGCAAGCATTTACAATGATGACAGGTCCGGCGCTGGTTGTGCGCTGGAGATCAGAGAGGAGTAAGGGAAGGAGAAATCGAGAATGTCCAGGCAAGATACAAATTTGGCCTATGACATTTCGTAATTCCACGTTGAGATTCCAGATGTGGTCATGCTGTTCTTCACCAGGTGACTGAAGGGCAGTACGAATGAGCGATGTCAAGCGCGTGAACTTGTCCGCACGCAACCTTCCCTCTGGGCATGACGCGATAACATCGTCGAGTGGAGAATGAAGACGAGCGAGCTGGCTCTAGAAAATGCCGCGACCTTGTTCTAGAGGCTCAACCGCCTTGGTAGGAGATTGGTTGCGAAGACAAGCAGAAAATGCGTCTACTGCGAGAGAGGAAGAGCGGATTTAAAAATGGTCAGGTTTTGTGGCAATGACGGCAGAGCAGCGACGTGTTCAACGAGCGGTCGAAGGGCTGTTTCGTATGCAGCAAGTATTGTGGGGTGGTGGAATTCTTCTGTTTTGTCGATCCAGTCGTCCGCTGCAGACAGGTCAAGTGAAGAGACTGTTTGAGATACATGCTCAAGTGCAGCATAGAAATCGAACAATTCTTCTTTGTCTGCTGATCCAGCTACCTGTAAGTACAGTTAATTTAATTGCACTGTTAGTTCGTCACGTTACCCGCTCCGGGTCACGTTATCAGTCACGTAGTCCGTCACTGTATTTTTACTAGTACGGTGGGCACGTCAAAGAATCGGAGTGAGTGAACTCCATCTTTCTTCCGCCCTCCTCTTGACGCTACCTGCACGAATCGACTATAAAGATACTGTACAAGGTTGCTTAAAGAAATCGACCAATTTGGATGGCAAAGTGAGAGTGCATTCCGTCCGAGGGCAATAGCCTTGTTGAGGTCTTCAAAGGCCCTGAGCTGCCTGGAGCGGGCATGGAGACACACTGCAAGGCTAATCAAGGATGTTGACTGATCTGTATGACCTTCAGGGCAAAGTTCAAGTGCATCTTGGTCGAGGGCAATGGCCTTGTTGAGGTCTTCAATGATCCTAAGCTGCTTGTAGCGAGCATAAGGATACCCTGCAAGGTTGTGCAAAGAGGATGCACGATTTGGATGTCCTACTGGACAAAGAAAGAGAGCATCTTGGGTAAGGGCAATGGCCTTGTTGAGGTTTTCAATGACACTGAGCCGTTCGTAGCAAGTATAGAGGTACACCGCAAGGCCGACCAAAAACAATGACCGATTTGGATGTCCCAGTGTGCAAAGCGAGAGCGTACTTTGGTTGAGGGTGATGGCTGTTTCGAGGTCTCCGATAACTCCAAGTTGGTTATAACGAGTAAAGAGATACGCTGCAAGGTTGGCCAAAGATGTTGACTGAAGATAATGTCCTGGTGGGCAAAGCGAGAGTGTGTCTTGGCTGAGTGTGATGACCTTGTTGAGGTCTTCGATGAACCCGAGCTGCTGAAAGCGAGTGCAGTAATACGCTGCAAGGTTGGATAAGAGGATGATCGATTTGGATGTCCTGGTGGACAAAGCGAGAGTGCTTCTTGATCCAAAGCGATGGCCCTGTTAAGGTCCTCAATGACCCCGAGCCGCTTGTGGCGAGCAAGAAGACACCGCAAAATGGTGTAAAGACAGTGTCCGATTTGGATGTCCTG
>JBBPJT010000064.1:0-68928 GCA_038088895.1 Xerocomus potaroensis | reverse complement strand
GGGTCCAGCAGTTGTGGTGGCCAGCGTCTGCGTTTCATTCATCACACTCGCATTGTAGTGTGGGCAGGAATAGTATTCATTTATTCTAAAAACAGAATCGAAAAAGCGAAAACGAAAGAACGAAAACAAAAAGTGAAAAACGAGTCCAAAAGAATAAGAACGAAACCGAAAACGGAAACAGAGAAGCGAAAACAAAAACAAAAACAAAAACAGAAAAGCGAAAACAAAACAAGAAAACAAAAAGCGAAAGCGAAAAAACAAATGTAAACATGATCGTTGAAATGTCAAAAAAACATTTGTCCGCCTGCTCCCGTCAAATGAAACCCCATAACCTATACTATCATTGCACCAATAATGCAAAAGAATCACTGTTTTTGGCCTGACATCTTCACAAAGACAGTTACTGGTCTTGGGTTCAATCTATGGATTCAGGTCATGGCATTCCATCTACTACATTTTTCCTGGTTTTTTCTGGTTTCACTGACTTTTGAGCAAGCAATGCAAACCTTTCACTCATTACACTGGGTCACACATTTGGCATGTACTGACTTTGAAATTCCAGCCTCCGACACTGTTGGCATGCAATGCCACAATGGAAGGAACCTGAGCAGGTTTCCCACTCCCACTCGGCTTCTGGTGCCGAAAGGAGATTCAAATTTGTCACGGACACGCTCAAGTGTGACAATCTACCTCGACCCACTTGTCAGGTTCGGAATTGACTCTACAGCTTCATCTGGTGAGTGGTATCCTCTTATACTTGCTGATGGGAACCTACGATGACCCGACCGTGACTTCCGGCCTTCATCTTTTTAAATAAGAAGCAGGATCTCTCAGATCTGGGGCTGGAATGGTTAATACCATTGCTGATCTTGACGTATATTGACAGGTTGTAGCACATTAACTATGCCAATTTCTTGCCCGTCATTTTTATACATGTATATATATCTCCCTTAATTTTTTTGAGTCTATAGAATATGTGGAATGTAGGAAACATTTTGCATTGCAAGTACATTTTTACCTGGATCATAACCCATACTTAGGGGCAAAGTACCATAATAAAAGAATATCTATTATATGATTCCCTCAAATACTTAACCCAATTCATATATAAACCTGGTCTTGGATAGCACTGGAGAAGAGTTGGCACTTGCCCTGGATGGACTATGGCAGCAAAGCTTGCCTTAGGCTGCTAATGGGAAGAGTTTGGAGATGATCTTGAACCAGACAAGATTATAGAAAAGTAATAGTATTGCATCCTAGGCTTCATAATGCTGAGCATGACTTAGAACTTGTAGATTGTAGTACATCAAGACTTTTCAAGCTGCATTACTTATTGCAAGGTACATGGAGGGTATGGATGGCTCACTGGCATGCACTTCAGAGTCAGATTTGAGTGCATTTTAATGCTTATTACACCTAGAGAAATTTAGGTCTCTTGTTCCCACTAATCTATGTAACTGACTACTCTACTAGAGAATTTTGATAGAAGACTAACTCCCATTGGATTACCACATACTGAATGAGTTTTTCTGATTACACAATCATGATGACTTCTGAAATCCCATAACCCCTCACAACCCATACATTTCCCTCTTTCCTAATGGATACGAGTTATCGGAGGTTTGACTGTATTGTCTCGTCGTCGCATAAGGGCCAAGATTCTCCTTGCCGGTGCGCCGAATCCCAGAGCTCCTCCTAGCTTCTCACTGCACACATATCACCAGATGTGCAAGCATTTCTCGATAACCTCCAGACACCTCTAGATCTTGTTGCTTACAGGACGAAACACCAAGTGTTGCACCGGCCCGGGTTCGAAGGACCAACGTTCGTACCTCACCCGACTCGTACTTACGCATCTCACCTCACCCTCGGTTACGCCCATCCGTTCGTGCCTGCCAATCGTACCCAGCCGTCCGCCCTTGTTCCGTGCCTCGCATTGCCCGTTTGCACCCTACCCGTTTTTGCCCACCGGTTCGTGTTCGCCTATGCAACTCCTCTGAATTTTACCAATTGATCGCAGCCCCACAACTACGATGACACACGATGGCGGTGGCGGAGCACGTGTGGCTACTACCACCACACGACGACAACGGGGAGATTCGATTGCTGCAACCCTGTAGCGCTACTACCGCTACCACCACCATGATGGCAACACAACGGGGATGCACGGACAGTGGGGGCGGCACACAGGCGGGGAGTGCCACACGCGACTGCGATGACGACAACGACAATGAGTGTAGGCTGCCCGCCGCTTTACCCTCGCGCCGGCGACCCCGTTCTGTCGACACACTCGTGTTAGTGTCTGCACGCAGGCACGGTCTGCTATACGCACTTCGCTCCCCTTTACTGTTGCCCCAACCTCATCCGTGTAGGATCGGGCAGGCCAGGCCTGTGCAATAATGCAGTGAGTCGGCATACCCACATTGAAACTGACCTTTGTCCAAAGCCCTAACTATCGCAAGCGTCCATGAGCAGTAACTCGATGCCGATCTCCTATTCGGGGGTGTCGACCAAATATGTTGTTGAAGCGTGTTGGGCCATTGACTAACTTAGAGACCTGATCTCGCCTTTCGTCGGTATGCAGCGCAAGATTCTACCCACTTGCAGAGACCAGAACATGCGAAGCAGGCCCATCTGATGAATGAGATCGTCTCGGAGTTGATTGGTGGAAAGATATGATCAATTCTTCGGACACCCCCGAGGTTGTGAAGAGGAAGGGGGCGTGGCGGAGAACGGGTTCAAGTTCGTGCTCACAAAGCCGTGTTGATGCCCATCGGTGAGCTACATTTGGAGCGATGGCAGGGCGGGGACAGGGGGCGACGTTGGTGGGCGATTAACGATGTTTGGTTTTGTTTGTTTAGCAAATGAAACTTCGGCATCGTCTTCCAGGATTGGAGCGGAGATGAAACTAGCCAAAAGCTGATGTGCTCTCATCAATGATCTCTTCGACGATCTCAACATCACGTTGCAGGGACGACTAAAGAAAGCGAAGACAACTAGTCATACACATATTCAAGCTTATTAAATGAGAGCCTGGATGCATAGAGATGCTTTGGCTAGTTCCATCTCCACTCTAACCCCAGAAGATGATCACTTGCCAAACAAATAAAACCAAACATCGTTCCAATATTGTGTTCCCAAACAGGCTCTATTGGAGAGCCCCCGCTGCGGTGTGTAACGCGTAACGATTGGCGTCGACCCGAGCAACGGCGAAAGTTTGCAATCACGTGCTGAAAGACGTCACGTGGGGATTATAATAGATTAGATTAGATTTGGTCATATCATAATTTTTTTTAATTTTTGTGGTCTCTTTTGCTCTTACTTACCACCAATGGCACCCCCATCTGCAACGTGATGACCCTTTCGCGAAATTAGCTCCTGGGGATTGCGGTCTGAGGAAAAGCAACCATCAATGTTTCAGAAGTGTCACATCACATATTGAAGGCAGTCCTGTTGCTCGCCCACTCAAAATCGTGACTCCACTACACTCGTGGGTGAACGTGCGTGCACCCACCCCCAGGTACAACCAATCATCTAGTCCATAAATTGTCTGTTCACCGCCAAGAGCGCCACATTCGCAAAAAGGGATAAATGTGTCGGAACACGGGTAGTTTGCGTCCATGTCCACCCGCAATCCATCCGGGTTTCGCTACACTTGTCCTTTTTGCGATCATATATAGATCCACCCTACTCGCGACTTCTGCAGCCTCCTTCCCCCACGTTTGGCTCGCAGGTACTGGCTAGTAAGTTTTTGCCCCTGTTTCATGACGATCTAATCATCTGTCTACACTTCGTCAGCCTTTTTGTTTGTTCTAACTATCATCAGCTTGCCGTTGACGGCCCAGCGACACCTTCGTTCATCAACTTATTTTGAAGATCACCACCATTTTTCGGATGCACTGCCGCTCTACACTCTTCGCAGCCTTTATTATGGGCGCTCTCGTCCCAGCCATGTCCATCCCTGCACCCCTTCGAGCAAAGAGGGACGTTCAATATTTCCCCAGCCAAGATGAAGTGCACCCAAATTCCGTTCCCCAGTAAGTACAAAACCCGTTGGTCGCCAATGGGTCTGATCGAACACAGGGAATTGAAAATGTCGGCGCCATTCCGGGTTGGATCAGGAGACGATCTGTGAGTCCCAGTTTAATCGTCGACGCACGTTTCAGGGTGGTATAGCTAATGGTCGCCTTTCGCATAGAGCCCGTCAGAAGACGGGTGATGACCACCCCTTTGAGCCACGTTCAACGCGAACCAAGAGGCAAAGTGCACAAACACCCGCGGAATCGGGATCGACAAAGGCATTAGGTGACACTTTCTACTTGTCCAGTCTCGCAAAGCACGTCCTGGATGTGGCAGTGACAGGCGTCAAAATGGCAGGCAATTTGAAGTCCAAGTAAGGCGTATTTATCACCTGACCTGCTGGTGGCTGATACCGGATTGATGAAAGGCCGGGCGAGCACCCAGAACCAGATATAATATCCGAGACAGGCTCACACCATGCTGGAGGACAATAGAGAAAACCCACTTATGCGAAATACCCGGAGCCTTGATGGCGTACCATGCTATTTTGCTTACCCGGCGATATTGCTTATATCACACTCTTTGTAGTCTGTGTTGTTGACCTTTCGGTGCACGCTGATGTTTTGACGATACCTGATTCGAACGAACTTAACAGTCAGAGAGGATCGAGTGAGAGCCGAGCCCAATGCATGATGGTGAATTCATTATATTATTTGACCTGGGATGGACATTAACTTCGAGCGAGGACCCCTTCCATTTCTTTCTCCATGGCACGAGTCTACACATGACGAGTGAGGATACAACGTTCGTCTTAAGCGTTTAAGGTTGCCCCCACCGATCATCCTTCCGGTCCTCTAAGCGACATCATGCAGGACCATTCCCGTGCACGTTCGCAAGTCAAGTCGCATAGGAAGTGTTTCGGAGTTCGGCATTCAATCGGACCACAACGGACACAGCCCATCAACATGTTTACAGCGCAGCCTGTCGCAATCATCAAAATTGCACTACTTGTGATGTTTCCAGGTTTTCCGGGATTGTCTGATTTTCAAAACGTTCATACACCGTTACTTCGCAGAGTTGATACCGCCAAACAGAACGCGTCAATGGTGGCAGATCTGGGGGCCCAACGTGTGTCTGTCTGTCGCTACACCCCTGTCTTACTCTCGGGCGGCCAACAGCCCACGTCACGGATGTCACTCACATCCCACTGACATTTTTTACCTTCTTCTCGGAGAGATGAGAGCTCAACGCCGAATATCGTGACCTGTCATATCCGTTCCTTCCAACCTTGCCTGCAGGTGTCCTGTGCGTGAGAGCGAAGACGGATGGGGTGCTATGTAACCAAAACATTAGCCGTGTTAAGGTTTGCGCCCCTCTTGTGTGTGAACCATCATTCCAGGGTGTTTCAGGGCAGTGCACAAGAAAACAGAGATGATGTGATATCTATCAAACTTTTGACATATCCACTGTTATGCGATCTATGGATAGACCTGCCCCTTGACCGGCATACGACAATATCGCATAGGTACCTTTTGACAAGAACGACGGGTTGATGATAGTAGTACAATCCACCACCTGAACAGAGAATGAATACAACCAACTCATCGCATACGGAAGCAAACCCATACCTTTGAGAATTGTTTTAGGCGACTTGGGAGGACAAGTACGTCTGGCGCAGGCTCGTCTTCGCCCTCCACTAACTTGATACCTTCCGAGTGCGTGACATCAAGGTTGACTTCATTCGCAAGGTCGAGTGGCGCAGGAAATATTGGGTAAAAGCTATCGCAGGATCGTCAAACACTCTTCGATGGCGGATGAATGTATTACCTTCGTTGTTGGAAGATGTTACGCACGAGATTCGACATGACATCCGTCACAGGCTCAGAAGTCGAGTCAACTTCTGGTGTTCGTCTAAAGAACTCCTCTTTGCGAAGATGAAACAGAGTGTCTACGCTTGTCACTGCAAACGAAATTCCATTGATGGAGAAGCGACAAGGATTCGGGAGCAGGCGTACGCGCTTTCGACGGCGACGGTCATCAGTAGAAAGCCTCGGGGGCAGAAATGCCAGGCTCACGGAATCGTTGCTGAACTCAGGTCCAAGTTCACACTGCGGAAAGACAGCGTGATCACTGATCACATCATTGATACTTGGGACCAACAGTATCGTGCTGCCTGGGGATAGATATAAATAGTCCTGGAGTCTCTCGGTAAATTGCCGGCCAAACAGCTGGTAAGGCATCTCGTCCACGTCACCATCCTTGACACGCAAATTCGCAGCGTGAACGAAAGGACCAATCTGGGGTGCACGTTAGCATTAGTGAAGTCACCAGATGAATGCGTCTCGTCGTACCAGCAGTATGACCGCAGGTTTGCTCGTTTTCACTACGTCAAGAAAACTTCTCCAGGGCTTGTATTCCAGGTCCGTGTCTGGGGTGAACGGGCCACACGCGATGCACATGGAAAAAGCAGTGTCGGCTTCACTCAAAGGCGGTGAAGGCTGTCTGATTGGAGGCAACTGAATTGGTGTGTGCAAACCGTCTTTAAGGCGAATTTCAAGATAATGAATGGATAACAACGTACCGACAATATTTCTTCTACAAGGAAAAAGCCACCTCCACCATTTCGTCCTCGTAGCGCTACAATAGCACCAGGGAAGAAGCTCACGCCACCGACGCCTTTGACCGCACCCCGCAACTTAGTTTCTGAGGAGAAGCGTATCGGGACCCGCACACCAGACCCCATCATCCGCGAGGATTCGAGGACCAAAGAGGACTCGTTGAGTTTTGCCTCCGACGACGATATTTCTGCGTCGTGGACTATCCTCCCAACCACAGTGGTACTTTCCTGGAATGGTGATCAATTATACACATAGCCCTATAGGGGAGACAGACCTCGGTGGCAGCGCTTGGATCGGCAAACTCATCAACGTGATAGCATTTCTGAACGAGATCGGCAAATTCGTCAATACGATCATCCAGGGCTAGTCAGACAATGCCATTAGTTTAGTTGTGAAACCCGAAAGGATATTTGATCACCTTCACTCCTTTGTGTCACTTTTTCATACATGTACCGATCTTGTTTTTGCAAGGGGATCAGCAGGACACACCCGCTGTGGCCAATAACCACTTACAGGCGCGACTTTTTCGTGATGCTTCATCTGATCTTGGACCTTCAAACAACACTTTACTGGGTCCTGAGAACTCAGGGACCTCTTGCTTGACCATGCCCGAGCGTAACGTGCCGATCTTGAGGTTCGCGCCGAGTCCTGTTTTCGCAGTTCCACTCGCCCTACTTCGCCCTTTCAGAGGGTGCCCGGCTGCGTTGCGCGAAGCAGCCTCTTGCTTGGAGGCATTGAGTCTGCCTAATTCTTGCTGTAGTCTCGCCTTGAGATCAGGGACGGATTGGAGTGTGAAGATAGCAAGGGTGTTGGTGTTGGAGTAGGAGAGTGCTTGCCACTTGTAAGAGAGGTCCTCGACAGTGAGATTGTACATTTTGCACATGCTCATACCTCACAAAGACGCGTGGGCAGGGGGCTATAGAAGGATGTAAACGCGCTTACATTCTTTGACCAGGGCATCATCTGCGGCTACGGGCGCGCTGAAGTGCTCAGCGATCTCGTTGCGGTAAGTCTCGAGAGACATTTTGGATTTTGAAACGGTTGAAAGGGTATATGTACACAACTTCACTTGAATGATATATTAGAAAGGCTGCAAGTGCATGATAACCCTACAGGTAGTAATACAATTTCAAGTAGTGCTAAGATGACTGCAAATGGACATGATCAAGGCAGTCAAGACATCATATTCAGGAGAAAGACGGGACAGGGCATGGGGTTGAGCCACAAATGGATATGATCAATGCGACAACGGGAATAGGCAATACGCAAGTTGAGAAGAATAAACGTGTTTTCCAAGCGCGATCCTATGTCTCTTGGGCTTCTCCGTTGGCAAGGCTGTCCGGGTCCTTGTCGTTGGTCAGACCGCTTTCAGACTGGGACAGGGAACTTTCTCGTGCAGTACTCGAGCTATTTGTGGGCGAAATAGACAGACCCTGATGTGACGTTGGGGGCGATGATGCATGAGGAATGCTGACAGGGTTAGAAATGAGCGGCGTGACAGAGCCCGTCGAGGAAACATACTTTTCGGGGTTGGGAATAGCAGTGCCGACAGCATTTTGCGGAGCAACACCCGCCTTGGACAGCGCATAGTCACCCGAGTCAAAATACTTGCGATCCTGGTGCGGGTGTGCGTTCAACAGGCGATGAGGGAAGGCACATGCTGACAGACCTTCTGCATCTTGGTAAGAATATTCTTGTGCGTGGGCAGTTTCCCATACATCCGGAAGAGCTTCTGCTCCTCCTCTGTCAGTTTCTAGCGGGTGGGGGTGAGATGTGAGTGTGGTATGAGTTGGGATGATCCTTGCTCACGCTGATGTCGATCTTGTTACGTTTGAAGGGGAGCATGGCGATGAATAGGTGGTCGTCAACGGCCACAGAGGAGGAGCGGACGACCTCGAGTGAGGGAAGGGACCAGGTCAGTTTTGCTTTTCAATTGTCGCTGTAATCGCTGCAACGTAGATTCGTCGGAGTGTCGGGGTCTTAATTTCACCGTCCTCATGTTTCGGAACTCGGATGTACCTGTACTCTTGGCTAATTCTAATTGACCCGTTCAAACATGCTAGAACCAGTCCAGATTCACTTCGGTACCATCCCCGGTCTCGTCTTCCAACAATAGAGATTCTGTGTCCTCATACTGTTTGGTCCAGCTATCAACACCTTTGGGGACATCCCTGAGTCCCTGTGTCACCTGCCCATCCTCATCTGAGAAACAAGGGTCATGTGCAGTCCATAGCGGCGAATGAGTCAAGTTTGCAAACAGCGCCAAGCCGGATTCTTCCATCTGGGAACCGGCGTCGCCCATCTCGCTGGCAGCCGGGTCTAGCGCGTGATAGTTGACGTTTCGGTGGTGATAAAGAGTAAAAGAGCAAGCCTGTGGGGAACGCGTAATAGTGCTTGCTAATGGCACGTCGATAAGAGATCTAGCCGATTGGGGCCCCCACACCAACTCGGGTGGCGTAAGCACCGCGCCCACTAGACTTGTGTCCGCTTCATGTCCACCCCACATCACATCCGCAGACCAGTCTTCTTTGGTGCACGTATCCACGTCTTCTGGCCACATTTCGGAGCAATCCGCCCAACCCGCCAGAGGAGACATTGCACTTTGGGGTAGTTCGACCCAGGAGGCTTCATTGTCGTTTCTCTCATCGGTTATAAATTGTAGTAGACCGTCGTCGTCGCCTTCTTGCGGAAACGGTATAAACTTTGGCGTCGATGCGGGCTAGAGTTAACGTGTACAACACTTTGCCTCGGTCAAGTGGGTGGATACGACTGACCTTGAAGCGACGTTGAGGAGTTCCTCTTCGGTAAAGTTGCTCCAAACTTTCGCACAATATCTGTTCGTCTGTTAGGGTGGACCCCGCAGAAAGATCATCGGCTTCCTCCTTCTGGGGCTCGATGGCCTCACCATACGTGCAAGAGGATAAAGCGGTAGACGAAGCATGAAGCACATATTTGTGTTGGCTACGGGCAATCTACAGCTCAATCAGATCAATTGTCAAAATCATAGGCTGGTAATACCTTTAAGAGACGCTTGCATTTCAACAAGAACGCACGATTTTCTGAACGGGCCATTATCTCCAAGATAGAAGACGCAATGGAAGGAAAGTATTGCATCTCTGAATCGAGTCTCTAAAAAGTATAATGTGTAGCGCCAGAACAGATGGTGCATAAATAGACCTACTTTACACCAGGGTCCAAAGATGAACGGGTAACGGCTATGATGATCAAGTGCGCATTGATCCACGCTCATCAAGTGATGACATACCCTACAAGGTGGTGGGTTAAGAACTGCTCGGTCACGCGATTGAGGAGCGCTTCAACGGGTAGAAAGAGATTTGGAGAGAATGGACCAGCTTCCTCGATCAAGCGACTGGAACTGCCACTGGACTCAGTAACAGACCTCCAAATATAGGCAAGATGCAGGGAGACCAGAAGGGCGTGCGGGCGCGATGGCTGGGGTAACGGACGCGAAGGGGTCAGGGTCACTGATGGGGATAGAATTAGATGCCATGCCGCTAAGGGCAAGTAAGAAATCATTGACAACATTTAGGAAGGCCGTCTATGTCATCGACAAAAGGGGGTGAAACATTGTTAAGACCAAGCCGATCGGCATTCTGGACAAGAAATGAGGGTATGAACATAAAAAAGGGCACTATATGCGTGCCGTTTTGAGCAGCACGTGAAGATGGCGGACAAGCCCCGAACACACGATGTCATACGCGGGTATCCGATCTGCATCGAGCGAACCGGAAAGGGAGAGAGTAACATCCGATAGCCAGAGAACGTCTAATTCCTTTAGTAAATGCGCTTTGGCACTGTACACCCTGTCGGAGGGCGAGCCATATACAAGATTGTGGGTGATTTTGAGACGGAGTCCGTGTTCTTGAGATGTGGCACGAATGATGGAGGATGAGGAAAAGGACGGCATAAGTGATCAGTCAGGAAAGAAAGAGTAAGAGTAAAAGTAACTATTATTTGAATATATGCGTTGATTACTAAATAGCCAAGTGAAAATAAATCAGGAATTACGGTAGGTTATCGTATCCCTCGTCTGCCCCACCATCGAGTGCGTCGTCCAAGCTTGATCACGACGAGATCCATCTCTTCCATTTGAACGGTCATGGTACGTCTTATCGCTCACATCAACGAACAGACCCGCTCATCAATCTATTGCCAAGCTCGACGAGCTCGACCAGAAAATACAAGATGTTCTCAAACGCATTGAAACTGAACGCAAAGTCCTCGACGCATCCAGGCATCTTCGTCAGGCGACTACAAATCCGGACGTCCTAAGACGTAACGATGCAAAGATACGTGAAGCTGAGCGCTCCTTGTCATACTTTGAAGACACCTTGCGCGAGCTCCAAACCCGCAAGAAGCAGCGCGACGATTCTGTTCGGTCGGGGGCCTCTCCACTGTCTCCGTCTTCCGTTACTAAGTCTAGTCGTGGCACCGATAGAGACCGTTCGTTGCCCCAAATCCCTCCTACGGACTCCGACCCTTCCAGTGCCGGTCGTCGTGCCGCGGGGTCCCCTGATACCTCCACAACTCTCCTTGGGAGCGAAGAGGGTATTCCACAGGTCAAGCAGTACTCGAACCTTGACCTTATCAAAGCCGATACCCCCCACACTACTGCCAAAATATCCAGGATGCTCCACCAACTCGAATTCAAGCTACAGGTTGAGTTACAGTACAAAAAGGGCATCGATAAGATGGCAAAATTATACCAGGCAGACGGAGACAAGAAATCTCGTGCAGATGCCGAGAGCAAGCGAGTCGAAAGCGAGAGGAAGATCCAGCTCTTGCAATCTGCTCTCAAGCGATACAAGAATTTGCACATTCTAGATGATGTAGAAGAAGAGGATCAACGATCTGGTGAGAGTCTTCCGCCCTCGTTTTCTCAGCGATTCTGACTTAATCATCAGGTACAGGGGGGGAGCGCAAAGAAAACATGCGCGCCAAGCCACTCTCTGGCAAGCTTTTTGTCACCATCAAGGGTGCTCGCGAACTCGACCATCCTCCCATCTCTTCTTTGGCCCGAATTCGTTCCTCGTCCAAACAGGTTGTTGAAACTTATGTTTCCCTGAAGATCGAAGGCACACAACGTGCCCGCTCTCATCCATCCCGCACGGATCGCTGGAATGAGGACTTTGAGATCACTGTCGATAAAGCAAATGAAGTCGAACTTGCAGTTTATGATAAGCATGTTTCGGAACCGCACCCCGTGCCTGTCGGTCTTCTTTGGATCCGTATCAGCGATCTTGTTGAGGCGCTAAGGCGCCAAAAGGTCATGATGGACAGCGGTCAGGGCGGTTGGGTGACAGCGGGCGCCATGGATGGTGACTCGTCTGTGGGCAAGCCACCAGGGCAATCCGGTGCCTTTGGCGATGCAAATGCGCCGCTGAATCTGGGCCCTGGAGCAACTGGCCTGCCAGGTGGATCCATGGGCTTCACTAGTCAGAATGAGGGAATTGATGCTTGGTTTGCTGTTGAACCTGCTGGCGCGCTGGCTTTACACCTGAACTTCGGTTCGTGCTCTGTTTCGTTGTGCTGCATGACTCTGTTGACAGCACGATAGTCAAAGAGAACGTGAGAAAACGTCCTATGGATGCTCCAGGTGGTCTCGGCCGTCAAGGTGCTGTTAGGAAGCGCAAAGGCGAAGTTCACGAAATGAATGGCCATAAATTCATTCAAAGGCAATTTTATCAAATCATGCTTTGTGCTTTTTGCGGCGACTTCCTGCTCAATGCACTAGGTTATCAATGCGAAGATTGTCGGTACACATGTCACAAGAAATGCTACGAGAAGGTTGTTACCAAATGTATCTCTAAATCAAATACTGGGGTATGTGCAGTTCTTCATTTGCTCTGTTTTGTATTAATTACCGCCGCAGGATGACGACGGAGAGAAGATCAATCATCGAATTCCCCACCGCTTCGAACCTATCACCAACTTGGGTGCGAATTGGTGCTGTCATTGCGGTTATATTCTTCCTCTTGGTCGCAAGAACGCCCGACGGTGTACTGAGTGTGAGATTACGTGTCATGCTAACTGTGCGCACCTTGTTCCCGACTTCTGCGGCATGTCAATGGAGACTGCCAATCAACTGCTGCGTGACTGGCGCGACATCAACCGGGCACGTGGGGGCAGACCCGCTAGCGCGAAGCCTGTTACACACATCCCGTCACCGGCCTCGCCACCTCCACCGGTTGATGTCATCACTCAAAGCGCGGAACGGTTAAACCTTACGGGTGTGGCAGATGTACCCCCTCCTCCAGTGCCCGCAGAGCCCTATGGTCATCGCACTCCTACACAAGATGGGGTTGATCTTCGGTATCATCAACAGCCTCCGTCGAGTGCCCCACCACGGCCACCTCCTGGAGCAAGAGTCCCCGTTCCTCCTGCTTACCCGAATGAGCCATTGCTCCCTCCGGCTCCTACTGGGTATAAACAGGAAGACTATAACATCCCCCCAGTTCAGGTGAATTTTAACGATTGATTCGTGGTCTTCACAAAACTGATTGCTGAGGGAAAGAAATCAACGTACCCTCAACAAAGCTTACCTCTTCATACATCCCCACCTCCAACACAACATGTGTCGCAGCGAGCTCAGTTGACTGAGGCGGCCGCTGTGCCTCAGACGATATCTCCTACTCAGCGCACCCCTACTCGTAAGCGCAAGGTCGGACTCGACGATTTCAATTTCTTGGCCGTTCTTGGCAAGGGAAACTTTGGTAAAGTAATGCTTGCGGAGGAGAAGAGGAGTAACGCATTGTATGCGATCAAAGTCTTGAAGAAGGAGTTCATCATCGATAACGATGAAGTAGAAAGGTGTGATACTTGTGTTGCACCGTAACGGAGGCCGGTCGCTTATAGAGATGTTTAGCACTCGCTCGGAGAAGCGCGTGTTTTTGGCCGCAGCCCGTGAACGCCACCCCTTTCTGCTTGGCCTTCACTCCTGTTTCCAGACGGAGACACGCGTCTACTTCGTGATGGAGTATGTTAGTGGGGGGGATCTTATGTTACACATTCAGCGCAAACAATTCTCTCTTCGTCAAGCGAAGTTTTACGCGTCCGAGGTCCTCCTAGCATTGGAATACTTCCATGCTAATGGGATCATCTACCGGTTAGTCGTCTTGATGTTGTACGGGGTTCAAATTGAGCCTATATTGGCAGGGATCTGAAACTGGATAACATTTTGCTGACTCTCGACGGGCATGTAAAGGTTGCAGATTACGGGCTCTGCAAGGAGGATATATGGTACGGTTCTACCACAAGCACCTTTTGCGGCACTCCAGAGTTCATGGCTCCCGAGGTTTGCACGACAGTAGTCCCTCCGGGTTGCAGCATTGATACATTGCCGGACAGATTCTCCTTGAACAACGCTATGGCCGCGCCGTTGATTGGTGGGCTTTTGGGGTACTGACGTACGAAATGTTGCTTGGACAGTCACCTTTTCGTGGTGATGACGAGGATGAAATATTCGACGCCATTTTAGAAGACGAGCCGTTATATCCTATCACTATGCCCAGGGACGCAGTTTCTATCCTGCAAAAGGTAGTCTCTCTCAGTGTTGGACTGTTCTCCTTGTTGATGTACCACAGTTATTGACAAGGGATCCCGCTCGCCGACTCGGGTCAGGTAAAGCAGACGCAGAAGAGATCAAGAGGCACCCATTCTTCCGAGATGTGAACTTTGACGACGTGTTCAACAAGCGCATTCCCCCGCCTTACTTCCCGACCATCGTAAGCACTTATGAATTCTACCAATCACTGATGCTTGAAGAGTCTGTAGAACGGCAGTGCTGACACGAGTAACTTTGATGAAGAGTTCACCCGGGAACAACCAACGTTGACGCCAGTTCATGGTCAGTTGTCAGCTCGCGATCAGCAAGAATTTGCAGGGTTCTCCTGGGTAGGTTGGATATGATCGACCGGACATCATAAGATATCTTATTCGTCACTTTTTCAGGTGGCTGCGTGGGCGGATGTATAAAGGACTTTTTTTAAGACAGCATTTCATATTTTCTCTTGTTCTGCTGCGATTAATACGTACACGCGCTGTTGTTTTCTGCTGGCTGCACTTGGATAGTATTCAAGAAGATGTTGCGGAGATGATGACGATGTAACTCACCCTGGCTCTATTGTATTTTGCGATAACAATCTTATTGACGTTTTGAGCTGGTCGAGACGATGTGGGCACCTGTACCGGGCACCGTTCTGGGATCGTCTGGCAGCTGGCTCTGACTGCGCATCAATTCGTGGAAGCTTTGCCAGAGGGAAGCAATTGTCTCATATTCTCTCGTCATCCCAAGCATATCTTCCAACTTGCGATTCAACACGTTGCTCGAGGACAGTAATTCCTCGAATCCCTGGACGGTTTCCTAAGTGTCTGCAGCACTGTCCAATCGTAGAACTTACTGCAGTGATCTCTGCGCAAAGACGATCGCGTTCTCGCTCAAAAAAAGTTTGTTCTCTTTGTGACATCGGCCTGGTGTCGATGTGTCGAGGACACCGGCTGGGTTGTAGATCCGTGTGTTGCACGTAACCGGCGTGGACCCAAATACATACGACTGCGGGACTCATAAAGAACACACCGCTTTCGGTCTCCCTCTCCTCCTCTCGTTGCTCCCATCATGCCTCCCAAGCCCATTGAAGACATCGACTTTCCAGACCTCGGCGAGAAGATCCTCGAGCTCTTTTACGCCATCTGGATCTTTATCTGCGACATCTTCACCTTACTCTGGTCCTACGTCTCCCAGGCGTGCTGGGCAGTATGGACATGGCCCCCATTTGAAACCTTTCGAAACGAATTTACCGCAGCCCTGGTTGCCCTGTGGGATTATGGTCCGTCACTGATCCTTTCTCTCATCCTTTTCTCTCTCTCTCTCTTCGGCCACTGAGACCCTTTTTTTTTGGGTTTCGTTTACGTTTTTTTCGACAGTCGTAGCCCACCCTATCACCGCTACAGCAATTTGCATCCTCGCATTCGTCTTCATTCCTGCCGCGCTAAACACGGTTAGTGTATGCCTTTTACAAAGCCTAGGCTGCAGAGAGCGCGGCCCGCTGCGGAGTACGTCGTTTTTTCATCGCTCAGTTATGGTCTTATAGGTGCTGACTGGACGGCTAATAGACACCCGCACGGTCTACTATCAGTCGACAGGCTATGGTAGGCACAGGGACTTGGCGTCGTCACGTTCTCAGTCACAGAGGGCGAAATCCGGTAGAGACCAGTACCACACTGTTCGTGCCACTGGGTCTCCCAGTTGGGCTTAATGACGGATGGGGGGCACCCGCAGGATAAATAGTCCATCTGAGTCCTTGATGTATGATAGCAATGTCTAGTCGTATACTGATGTAACGAACAATCAAATTTTTTTCTTTTTCAATACTGCGAGAAAAATATGATCGATGCTCGAATCAGAGTGATTAGGGTAGTAGTAAGCAGTCCTCGAAAGCATAATACAACAATATAGCACACATAAACCCATCTACAGAAATCCGCTCTCTTGCAGTAAACGAGCCATCTTCTCGTCTTCCCTTTCACGAGGTTCCCGCTCCAAACTACGATTCCAAAACATGTCACCAACGTCAACCTGATCGTTGAATTTTCCAAGCGACTCTTCGATGTACATTTGAACGGCAGACAGTGGATGAAAGTGATGAGGCAGCGTTTGCCAGCGCTGAATATCTTGGATGACTTCAGAGGCCTTCTGGCGCTTCCGGAAATTCACCAAATTGCCCGGCAGGATGTCCTCGGCACCGTCCTGAATAAACGTTAAAGTGGTAAGGAAAACGCCTAGGGACATCGAGTTCAGTCCCAGCCAACCAAAATATTCACACGCCCTTACCGATGAACGGTACGCATGGTGGGGGAACTCTGGCGAGTGTTGAGCGATAATTGGCAAAATTCTTTGCCGAATCAATTGTCATTTCGCAAGTGTTGAGTTGTGTCACATGTCGCGAACCGACTTGTTCCCAAGAGCGCTTCAGCCGACGAATAGGAGGAGAATTCAACCCAGATACGATAGCAACCATGCTAGAATAATTATGCAAAGATCGACAACGCTATCATGGCATTCAACCATAATTTCATGTGGTCCACAAAAGATGACGTACGTCAGCAACAAGGATAAATTGTTTGAGAATAGTTGCACGTTTCCTTGAGTCTTCATATGTGAGTACTGCATCAGCGACCCAGTTAGCAATCTGGTGGAACGTTAATGAACGCGAACTCTTTGCCAAAGGAAATCCACTTACCCTGTTACTAGTTTGAATAACCCGAGCAATATTATCATTGTGGTCAGTTTTTTGTACTCGTGATCTTGATAGGCACTCCATGGGTCGGATCTTTTGATACAATGAGCTTTCCAAAATGGTCAGCTGTCGCGCCAACTCCAGGGGGTCGATATCAAGAAGTTTCAACCGTTTTCCTGCCTTGGGTAAAATGGATGAAGGCGGCGAGACTAAATTTGGTGTGATGGTCTTCTTGAGTTCCCCGGCTCGCTAAATATCTGATGAGAAACCCCCATACTCTGGCAATCTCACGTTACATACGGCACGATCAATCAAGATAACCAGCTGCTTAGATATCGCAATCTTGCTGACAGCGTCTTGCAGCAGGAATTCCTTCATCCGGTCAAGGATGTACATGTCCTCCTTTTCGAGGAAATCGTCGTCGGCTACCATAGCTTTAAAAGTATTGAGCACCCTGCACAGACCTGTCAAGACCGAACCCAACAAAATTTATGGAAACGAACCTCATTTGGATGATATGCTGCTTGAGTTTTTTCCACTCCTCCAACTCAGTGGATGTCAAACTGTTCAGTGGCTGGGTGTAAAAGCGTTTGACAAGAAGCTCAAAAAGCTCATCCAGCGTTGTAAACGACTTGTACGTCATCAGGAATGTCTTGATAAAAGTCGGGTCTAACGAACGAGTTATTGAATATTCTCGTCGTGCTTCAACGGGATACGCACCGCCAGTTTCATGAAACGTAAGGCGTTCTACCAGAGCGGGGACCGTCCCGGCACGGACGCTCCCGTCCACATCAAAGACCATTTCATTACTAGCGTAGTCTGGCCGCAGATACGGCGGCTTTGTGCTAATGATATGTTCCGGAGCATCATCGCCGAAAATCTTCTTTATCTTCTGTGCGTTAGTAGCGGTTCGGGTTGCAGTCGCTATAACATTTCGTCAACAACAGGGGAGACAAAGGTAATGATAGGACCTACATTCATTATCATTGAATGACATCGTGTCACTTGTGGATTCGCTATGTCGTTCCGAGGTAACAAGAGTATGCGCCGAAAGGGCGTAATCGCTCGACATAGCGCTCCGCGAGGAGCCAGGTTTGGAGCGATCCTCGAGGGTAATCGTATTGTCAGACATTTGGGACTGGCTGCGAAACGATGGAACATGATCGGGCTGCGCAGTCCCCCTCTTGCTTCCGGGAACACCGAATGCTACTTCAATGTCAACGATATCTTCGCTCTCTGGATCGGCGGGGTTGAGGACCGACATAGGTCGCGCATCGTAGTTACTATCCATGATGCTTAAACGTGATACCCGCCACTCAATGGCACCCTTGTAATCTCCCTCGGCAATATCTGCTTGATCATGTCCCACAGAGAGTAAAGCATCCAGTGTCTGTAGGAGGAATTGGAGATTCGACTTGATTGATGCAGTTAGTGCATCCAAATAGTCGTAAATATCATCTCCATCCTGGGCGGCCAGCTTAGTTGGGGGCTGGCGAACCCGCTGGGTGGTCACAAGCATGATTGACGCGTCATCGTAGACGGCTTGGACAACCGACTCTAGAGTACGACTCAGCAGCCGTCCTTTGTCGACCGTTTGGCTGTACAGTGTGTTACTCTCTCCCGTAGCAGATTCCGAGCGAAATCCATCGATATCGACGTGGCGAGCGACATGAAGATTGGATACAAACACCAGGAGGGTAAAAAGCCCGGACAGAACGTCTTTACTGGCTGCCCATACACGTTGTGCTGTATCATAAAGTAAGTACCAGAAATAAGATCATACAGAGCAGTACTCACGCGACCCATTTGTTCGGTTTCTCAATGCTGCATGGAGACTTCCAAACTTTGCTTGCACAGACACCATGTGTGTCTTGAACTCCGAGAATGCATCCGAGCCGAGGATGGTCTGCGGAAACTCCTCTGTATCATCCATGGGAACCCAACCAAAGCCCTTCCAGATTCCACCATAACCACCTCCGACCAATCCCAGCCCGATGTGCATCACCGAAAGGTAGCCCTCTACGCGTTTGGCAACTGCTACTTGATGCTGCTCGCTGCGATATCTTTGAACCTCTACGACGAAAGCAACAATAGCCCTGTCAAGTTCCTCTGCGTCACTATCGATACGAGATGCGGTCTCCTGTGCGGCGGGACCTGAATCGTATTCCATGGCACGTGCGGAGAGAACCAGTTTGGACAGAGTTGCCGTAACCTTGCGCTGAGCGGGCTTAAGAAGTGTCTGGGCAGTGGTAGTTTCTCGTCGGTCCCGAGCATCCCGCGGCACCAGCTGGCTAGGTATATGACCAGATGGGGGTGCCGAGACATAAAGAAGATTGCGAACAGCAACCACAACCAATCTTATAAGGTTGTCAAGGGCCTGTGCCTGTTCAGAGCGGCGAGAAATCCCCGTAAGCGATTGGTTCTCTTGGATGACGGATGCAATAGCGTCACGAGCAATCCGTGACAAGTCCGAAACCAATTCCGGGGAAAGTGGTGCGAGTGCTTGCTGCAAAGACTGTGCAATTCTCTCGGCAGCGGTAAGTTCCAGAGTCATATTGGTTTGAACCATCGGAGCCGAATCGTCCCGCTGACTGCTTTGGGAACTCCTGCTAGTCGAAGGAGAATTATCAAGATCCGAAGAATAAACCGCGGAGTCATCCGAGTCACTAATGTGGTCGGAAGTACTTGGGCGCCGCTCTCGTACCCCGCGGTCTTGCCGTGCCACGGAACCCGACCGCGAACCAGCGATCCGATCTGATTCTTCATGACTGAGGAATTCCGAGGAGGCTGTAGACGACGTAGTGAGAGCACGCACACGACCCTTCCTAGCTGAAGCTTCGCTCTCCGGAAGAGTCCAACTCTCTTCACCAGTCAGTTTATTCCAGTAGAAGTAAGTCATGCCATCATCGGCGAGCCGTTTAGTCCAAGGTTCTGGGGTCCCCGATCTTTTCGGCACGCCAAAACCAGCCAAAGTAGTCTCCGCCAACACGCCAAAACCCAGCCCGGCGCCAGAACCAGTGCGGGCACTGGGCTGTGAGGCGGTCAAGCCAGCAAGGTCACCATCGGAACTGTCATCGATGTCAAGGGGCAAATCACGAGAATGTTGGCCCGTTTGCGTATTGACATAGTAGATCTGTCGCAATCACCAATCTTAACTATAGTCGACGCTAAGAACAGAACGACTTGCCTGACCGTCTTGCGTCACTTGCGGCATCCAAAAATCGTTAGACATGGTTTCTCCTTCAGAGATCGCATTCCCAAGTTCAAGAAACCCATTGGAAGGGTTGGCCGGTTCGGCTTGTGCCCACTCAGCTTCCGAAGGATAGCGATCTTGTACCATTTCTCTTCGAGGATGACCCGGTCTTTCGGGCGCAGTCGTCTGGATGTGTTGGAGTTGCTGATGTTGAAATGCTTGCTGTTCGTGGTGTGATAATGCGAGTCCGGCTTCCTCATCGGAGATTGTGACGACATAGTTGGACGGAAACCAACCGCGTTCGTCTCCGAGAAGACCATCCCACCAGCCGGAATCGAGCTGTGTCAAGACCTCGATGATGTCGTTTTTGCGAAAGGAGAGGGAGGATGCGTCGTTTGTTTGATAGTCATACAAGGCGCGACAGAAGAATGTGGAGATATATTGCTCTTCGGTTGGCTCGTCCGAACTAACGCCATTCTGATAAGTGAGACCGCCATAAGCGACATCGATTGTAGCCATGGGGTCTAAAGAAGAACGACGGCGACGGGTATTTTCGGGACGCGAATGAGACGAGGAGGACGAGGGGGAGGAGAAGGAACTTGACAAAATAACATGAACCAAAAACGGACTGGGGCGTCAGTGCTGGCGTATTATGTAATCACACTGTTGCGAGCTGCCAAGTCCATATGTGATTTGATAATTTTCTTGGACAGTTGGCCCGCGGTGTTGAAGGAGATAAGTTAGCGTAGATAGATTAGCGTTTCAGTGTCCTTTGCTTCTCCGCAAACTGCACCAGCTTCCGGTCCACAAACATACCCTTGCGCTCCCGCACAGCGTCCATGTACTCCTTCGCGACGTTCGACCGGTCTGCCTTCTCACCGAGATCTTCCAACTCCTCCTCCGTCGTGGGTACCCAATACGGATCTTGATCCAGCATTTCATAACTGTCCTCTTTCGTTCAGTGCCTGTCTCATCGATCACTGCGTCTACCCTACCCGCTGAAAATCAGTTGTGGGCTTGCTGCACCCGACGTACGCTTTCGTATGTCTTGCATTTATTTCCGTTAACCGCCGTCAAACCAAGTCGAAAAACTGCCTACCGTCCGCAAATCCGAAACTCTCCACCACGGGCAACAGCGCCGACACCGTGAAGTAGGTCGTCCCTTCCTTCATCTCCTCGCCTACGATTCGTCCACGTCGCTTTGCCACCACGCCATACACTTTCCCAAGCACGTCCGCTAACGGCAATTAGCAACGGATCAGCAAATTCGCTCCACCCATTAGCAACCTACTGGACGCTTGAATGTCACACGAGTACATCGCCAATTTAAGCCTTGGCGACCAGTCTAACAGAGCATTCCTACAAGTGTCTCTCACGGCTGAAATCACTGAACCGGTCACTTGCGTTAGTCTATTCTGGGCTGCTCCAAATCCACATCAGCAAAATCGATCGCTTCCTTCATTCCGGCTAATCACATACCGTTTTCCTTTCCCAGACCCTCAACATCGACTCCCACCTCCTCCACAAAGTACGCAACCCCTTCCACAGGTTCCGCACACAACGGACCCTGAAAGGTTGCAAGCTGAAATCCCGTCTCAATATGTCCTGTAAAGTCTGAATCACTCTGAAAACTGTTCTCCGTACTTGCGGTATCTGGAACATGATCACGCATCAAGCGACGTTTCAGCCTGCGGGAACAGTTACACGTTATGCCACACAACCTCGTGAAAGTAACGCACGATGTGGGAACAACATCTTTACGAGCATCGATCAGGAGGCAACCCCCGGCACCCTGAGGGCCAAATGCCCAAATCCTATCAACAATTTCCGCCCATTCCCCACCCACTTCAGTACACTTCACCTTCAAAGCGGTCCAAAACTGCTCTGGTTTGACGCTGGGAACGTGTGCTATGTTCCCCTGTACCTCAGGGCGTTCCTCCTCGATTACGGCATTGTCATTCCCATTAGAAGCGGACCTGCGTTCTTGTAACAATGATCTTATCGTCACCAAATTTTGTTGAATGAAAAGCAGGATACTATCCGGCAAAGGTATCGATCGCAGAGTAAAGGTAACAATATTCTGAAAGCTGCCTCCTTTCATGGTCCCACGGGGAGCGTTGGCCGTCTTGGGAAGTGCCATATCTACTTACAAGAGTGTAAAAGACCCTGGTAACATTATGGACGCGAAGATGTCGGAGGCTTACCAGGGGCTTTGACGGCAGTCTCACGAAAGGGAACGATGGGTTTAGAGGCTTGAATCTCCACTCGCGCAAACCGCTCACGCAGGTCCTTAAGGCACCTCTGCAGGAATCAATCATTGTATATGTAAGGGAGATGAAGTGCATACCTCCAAATGTAATTCCCCAGCCGTGAGAATGACGTGTTCACCAGTATGTTGCTGAAACGTCTCCACACAGGGATCCGCCTGCGCCAGCAGGGTAAGTCCGGTGACCAACTTCGCCATATCAGCAGGATTCTTTGGCTCCAACGCAACGCGTACGATAGGGGGTACCTAAAACGAACAAATTTTAGTATCCACGGGGCCCAAGACCAAGATTATACCATTCGATTGGCACCCCCGAGATTGATGAAACATTCCCGATCTCGCTGATGATCACTGTCTTCCAGAATACCAGCCTCTCCAGGTGAACAGAGCGTCGCGTTTCTCCAGACTTTACCTTCCAATCCCCTGATCGCGAAGATGTTCCCAGCTCTAACACTTGTGACCGGCTGTAACTCACGTCCCATCATGACATACAATCCTTCCACCACTGCGACGATGATGTTCCCTGCATTCGCAGGGTGATCGGGCGACATAGAGATGCTGTATTTGGGTAAAATGCAATATATTTTTGTTCCGACCTTGACGGTTCCGGAGTACAGACGGGCGAAGCCAAGAAGAATCTCGTCATTGGCCACTGGTTGTATTTCCGAATTGTCGGCGGTCGCCTCGGGGGTGTATGAGATCGCTGTGTTCTCAGCATCATCCAAAGTTGATTCCTTGCGTGCCTCTCTAGCCGCTCTTCCTCGTATGCGTAATTCCTCCGCTGTTAGAGGCTTTGCCTTGTTCTCAGGAAGCTCTTTCTTGGGGACGGCAAACATCTTGCTGACATAGGCCGTGATGTATGCATCAGCCTCTGAACTGGAAGAATAGAGGTCCCGTTCTAATTTGTTCTTTGGCTGAATTTTTTGATCAAAGGCGTTTGGGTACAGCATCCGGGGTAGGCGAACTGCTTGGGCAGCGGGGGGAGAAGGGACAATGTCGATGACACACTGAATTACACAAGCTGAAAGTGACAACCATTGGTTAAAGATAGCAGAGAGCAGTTGCCGGCTCTCTTTTGAACGAAGATCACGAGATGAAAGTTTCAGGTTCAACGCAGACACAATTTTGGTCACTTTATCGGCATTCCTGCAAATATGTCAAGTATTATTGGTCTCAGAGAATCAAATACTAACGGATTCATGACGACAGCATCGTAGACAGCCCATAAATTCTCCAACACAAAGTGCACGAAAAGTGGCTTCAGGGCGCGCCCTCGCAAATGCTTGTAGCTGATAACTCTTTTTGTCTTTGGGTCGAGGTAAAAATCCCCCCATAGGACACGCCGTAGGTTAGTTTCCTTGAATCCTAGCTTGGCAGAGTAGAGCTGGGCAAACTTCCCCACGCGAAAACCCCACCCATCTATGGCAGATGCAAAAACGACGTTTCCACGCTCTGGTGCAAAATATATATCATCATCATCTCTCTCTTTGAAGGTATCCTCTTCATTTGCTGTGGCTTCTCCCTCATCTGCGTATTGATCTCTCTTTGCAGCGAGTCTGCGGTCCCGTTCTTCCCTCCAGCGTAGATCGTCCTCCATGCGTTCCCCTGCAAAGAATTCGCCCATCACCACATTTACTTGTTCGACAAGCCGCGCAAGGTGGTGGTAGGCTTCAATCGGTGCAAGTTTCAGTTCGGTAATTAATCTGTCCAACTTGTTGATAACGAGGATCGGGCGTAGATTGTCCCGCCAGGCTTGTCTAAGCACAGCAATAG
This sequence comes from Xerocomus potaroensis, assembly GCA_038088895.1. Lineage (NCBI taxonomy): Eukaryota > Fungi > Basidiomycota > Agaricomycetes > Boletales > Boletaceae > Xerocomus > Xerocomus potaroensis. The sequence goes on along the minus strand of JBBPJT010000064.1, from coordinate 44,802 downwards.
TCTGCATGTGGTTACCAGATGATGGCTTTAGTCTGCCGAAGGGGGAACTGAACTGACCTGCGTGCAGACTCCTTCAACCACATCAACTAGTACGAGGGCCCCATCACACAACCTGGATGCAGTAGATACCTCTGAAGAAAAATCCACGTGTCCTGGAGTATCAATCATATTAATTATATACGTTTTGAGAGAGGTTTCTGTGGATATGTGTCACGATGTCTTGCTTCCATCGGGATTATACATCGTACCATCATCGCGTTCCTTGACTTGAAACTTGAGTGAAACAGCGCTGCTCTCCATCGTGATCCCGCGTTCAATCTCGTCTTCGCGACTGTCCAGATATCGCAATTTTCCCGCCATCCTGAGTGATATGATGTTGTTTGCTGCTAGCAGCGCGTCCATCAGTGTGGTTTTTCCGTGGTCTACATGACCAAGTGTTGTGATGATCCTGACGTTAGCCGGGTCGGGTGCTTCAAGGCCTTTCTGGCTGCTTGTCATTGGGGTATCCTGGTTATGATTAATGAGTTATCCTACAGGACCGATCTTCTCATGATTACATAACAAACAGGATCTCACTAATGTCACTTCACTAATCATGATTTTAGGATCGCCTCTAAGCTCTCTCTCAGAGTATTGTCCAGTCGCTTCCCAATCAAGACCAACTTTCCAGATTCAGGGACTCCAACAACGTTCTGCGAATCTACCGGTGTGATTTCGTACATGCTCTGCACTCCCTGGAGCATGAATTCTTCGCCCGTTTGCAGAACGAATAGTCCTTTACAACGCAGCACCCTGAGATCTGAGTTATGGTCCCTGCGGTCTCCCTCTATGGGCTCGTCATGTCGCCAAAGCAGTCCTTGAATCCAATGTTCGAGGTAAACCAGTTGTTCGGCTGTCAGAGGAGGAACAAGCATCTGAAGGCTAGATATTCCACGAAGTTCGTAATGCGTGGCGGGATGACTGTCATGGCAGTTATCATGACTGTCCACGCCGTGGTTGGCGTTTCGCAACTGTCTGATTCCTGTGTACGCGTCGATATTCATGATGTGGGCGAGATCGATATTTGCTTGTATGGTCCGGTGAATGGGTGCCGATGAATTGACCTTGTGAATCATCTCTTCCGTCAGGGCCAATTGGTGGGCCGATACGAGGTCAGCCTTATTCAGGAGAATAACGTCTGAGCAAGCTATTTGTCTTTGCCCTGATGTCAGGATACCATATATCGCCTTCATGAAATTCCAGCACACCTGAGGCTCTCTCCAACCCCGTCTACTGAATGATCCTCTTCCATTTGCTGTTCAGCTATCTGGTCAAAGACTACGCTACCCACGACGCAAGGTTGCACTTACCTGCTGTCCAAAGACAGCATCTACCACGCAGACAACTCCATCTAGCGATATTTGTTTGTGGAGCCCCGCGGAATATTCTTCGTTTAGCCAAAACATAGAGGCAATGGGACCTGTTTTCGTTGAGTCTCAACTAGATCTACAACACAGACGATGGTACTCATTCTCACCAGGGTCAGCGAGTCCGGTGGTCTCCAATATGATGTGGTCAAATGCACCCTTCCGTTCCATCAGTTTTTCGATAGCAGCAATCCCTGCATCTTTGATACTGCAACACAGACACCCGTTTGCCAGTTCAAGAAATTCCTCTGAATTCTCTGCCATCGGGTCATCCCTAGAAGAAACACTGATCGCCTTGGCTAGTGAAGGAACATGAGCAATCAGTGGGAACATGTAATTGTCGGGATGACCAACCTTCAATGTTCTACACCGTGATGAGTACTCAAGTATGAAAGGCAAGCAGAGCACCCACGGCTGTGTCCCCAAACTCATTCACAATTACTGCGATACGATACCCATGCCGCTCCGTGAGGATGCGCCTGCGCCTATTCAGTGATGGCATCAAGAAATGGTTAATAGACTTGCCTCAATAATGTCGACTTCCCGGCACCGAGGAAGCCCGTAATTATGGTGCATGGGATCCGCTGTGGCTCCTGTAGTAGAATCGGCGGTTTGGTGGCATCATGGTCAATGAGCGTTCTGTGCTGTGTGGTGAGTTGCTCGTACCACCGGGTGCCAAACCGAGCTTAATCGTACGTACGGTATTTCATCGTCTAGTTCTGACATCGTCTTCCGAACTCCGAAGAACAACTTCCGAGTAATAACTACCTTCCTCTTACAAGTGGCGGGTCGTTCGTCTCCTTTTCCCTTTTCTTTCATGGCTGCACTCAATGTTAGTGACGAGACCTTGAGAAATCTTGTCCAAGGACCCGGCGATGTGGAATGGAGGCAAGTCTCGCACTGTCAAGCACCTGCCCATCTTGGTTGTCACCTATGGCTGACGACAGTCTAGATACGAGATGAGACGGGAGTGTCAAGAAATACTGCCTGGTCTTTTACTCGGCCCATTTCAAGCATCGAAGTCACTTGAGACGTTGAAATCTCTGGGTGTAACACACATGTGAGTCTAGGTTTTGTTGATGACCCACCCCAAGCGTCGCGTTGTTGGTGTCCACCTACCCCCCTGTGCGAGTGGGTCCACGTGTTACTGATTTACGAATGCCAGTGTCTGCATAAGAGATCAGAAAGAAGCGTTTTCTGTCAGGCCCCGATTTCCAGATCAATTCCAATATTTGGTGTTGGACGTGGAGGACAACGAAGAACAAAATGTCATCAGATTATTTCCGGAGTACGCACCTTTACAGCGCCTCGTGTCAAACTGAAACAGTTTTGGATAGAGCAGACCAATTCATCCAACAGGCACTCACTCAGGGTGGAAAAGTTCTCGTGCATTGTAATGGTGCGCCAATTTTGCCAAGAACACGCGTTTGCCTTTTCCTTTGTCATAATTATCGTGTTCGCTAGGTGGTATCTCTTTGTCCCCTGCGTTCGTAGTTATGTTCGTCATGCGGCATTGTCAACTCTCCTGGGAAGATGCTCTCCACCTCGTACAGAATCGACGGTATTGTATATCTCCGAATGGCGGCTTCTTGATGCAGATCAAAGTGCGTGACTTCTCACCCGACAAAGCGTGTCATCTTCACTGATTTCGTCTTTTCAATCGTCTGGCTAGGAATACGAATCTATATACAAGGCGAAAGCTGCTGTTGCTAGTTTCCCAGCAGCACCAATGGAAAGAGTGGTATCTCGTAGGAAGAGGGAGGATGAGGACGAGGACTCAAGGTTTTCACTAATTTCTCTGTGGGCTTTTGCTCTCTGAACAACCCCTAACAGAATAGAGGACCGTAAAAGGGTACTGGTCGATGGCGAGAGTAATGTACAAGATGTCGATGACGCGATTATGGCTATAGAGCCCTGAGACTGCGATTTGGTGACACTACACTGGATGTTTGATATAGGATAATTATTATACTGTATGAATGAGTCGGGTTCTCTGTGGTGTGAATATATCTGGGTTATGGAGGAGGGGTATGAATGTAAGATGGAAACCATTTACAGCGATTTGATCTTGGCCTTTTCCTTTTCCAACACTACCTGTTTGGTGTGTACATCTGGGATGCCTGTAAGTATGAATCGACCAGCAAACCAGCACATACAGCACCTTTACGTTTGACGAAGGCCTCTATTGATATTCCTGCAAAGACAATAGCTGCGCCCAGCCACTGGCCAGTGGTTAACTTATGGTTGTACACCACTACTGACAAAATCATGGTAAACATTTTCCGAGTGAGAGTGATCGTCCTATGAACAGAGTGAGATGCATGAATCAGGAAAAATAAGGGTGAACTATACTGACACTAAAGTCAGCGACCCAAAGTGCTGGAGTGTCTCAAAAATAAACAGTTGACCGAGTGCGCCAGTGAGAGAAAACTGAACAAGCGGTACGATAACCGAAGGGTGTGACTTTATGAATTCTAATGCGCTAGAAAACTCGCTCTGTGCGCTGGACGAGGGGTGAATGACGGGGATATATGGTAACGGAAGCGTTCCAAGGGCCGTAGTCAGCACTGTACAGAATGCATTGATCCAAAACATCATTTGCTGCCCAGAGACTTTGTACTTTGAGAAAATTTCATCTTGTGTTGAGTTGACGGCACCATCAAGAACCAAGTTAATAAGAAGGTAAGCCATTCCAATGAGCTGGAAATACGAGGGTTGGACTTCGTTGGAGGCTTTGTGGGATGTTGCCTTGGTGGGTATCTCATTCCCGAATAACATGAACACGCTGATACCGCTCGTGACCAATGCAACGACGAGGTACTTGTGGGGTGCAAATTTGCGACGATAGAGAATGAAGTTCATGAGCATAACCGGAACAAGCTTGCATGATTTTCCTAGCACCATGGTAGGGTATGTGATATATGAGAGTGCAGCGAAACCAAACGGGGCCGCAAGGGCGATGAAACTCGAACACTGGAGGTAACTGAGGAGCAAGCGATTTCGGTGAGATGGACTACGCGTTGTGGACGAATGTCCCAGCGCAGATTTTCGACTATGCCCATTAGCGATCGCGTTTGTCTTAGGGACTCCATTCACTTTAAGTGGTCCATTAGGTAGCGAGGCATCGAGGCCGAGAAGGGAAGAGAAAGAGGAACCTGGTTTTCCGCGCATATATATGTATGAAACTGCGGACAATGAACTGAGGAAGCTTTGACATGTCCCGATGAATAATGCAGATTTGAACTTGTGGGTTGATTGACCGTCAGTAGACTGGAATGGGACTGACACTACATGAGTGGAATCAGTTTCCGGGTTCGAGGTACTGGAGGTATACTCGTACGTCGTTCCTGTGCGATGGCCCAAAGCTAGTCCAAACTGAGGTTGGGTAGAATGGAACAGAGCAGGCTACTCACGAGGAACATGGCATACACGCCAGTTATACACAGACCGAGTCTACAGGATTGTCAGAAAGAAGGAGCGTCGTAAAAATGCGATGGTGACTGGCCTTAAAAATGACATTGTGAGGGTACGACTACAAGTGAGCCGTTCTGGCAAAGACGGAGTTGGTAGTAATAAGTAGAATGTCTACGTGTCAGCGTTCATAACCTAGGTGTAAGGTTAGGGTTCCGAGTTGCGAGTGTTTGAACACCATCGTTGAGCACATTTTCTCATCATCAATCCCTCGATCAAAATATATACGTTGCACAAACTGAATCATTAAGACTCTGTTTCTGCACGTGAGTGTGTGTTTTCAGGACTTTTCTTCACTGTTGGGATCTGGGACGTTGGACACGCATCCCACTTTTCAAGAACTAAGTTTTTCCATCCGCATCAACTGTTGTCAGCTAGTGAGTGGGCCCATCCAGTGGGACTTTCATCGGAAAATAACGGATTGCTATGCTCACGTGAAGCCTCCGGTAATCGAGGTGGCTATCATCATTCACTTTGCATTCACTGCGAGTATAATGATGTTGCATAGCTGGCCACTGAATAGTTTCTTTTCGGACTGGCTGGTTCACAAGGAGCAAGTAGACCGCGGAATCACCACACGTACGTTACCACTTGATGACTTGGCCGCAGCCCATTGTGATTGAGCATAGCCACCAAGAAATAAAAACAAACAAAAGACAACAGCTAGCTAGCCAGTTAGAGCTTGGAGAGTGTAGTCCTACGGTCGATATACTGTCGCGAAATACATCCGACGTAGCTGAATGGGTCAACAGGAGATACCAGTGTGATAAGACCCTTTTTTTTCTTGGGATGTACGCTCTAAGTGCGCGGTGTGTTATAACCTGTGTCGAAGATGCCGGTCCCCCGAAATTTCCGGTGCGATCACCATTCTGGGCTTTATAAATCACGGTTTCACCACACAGGAATGTGTTTCTCTCTTTCCCCTCCCTCTGCTCCTCTTCCCTTGTCCTCCCCCCCCTCTACTACTACCGCTTTTCTTTCCTGCCATTCTCGCTCTTGCATATTCATCATCACTGTCTCGTGTTCGATATTCGAGTAATTTAGATTTTAATATTTGCGTGGGAAAGTGCCACGTTTCGTACAAGTCACAAACAACCGACTTTCCCGTGCATCTCTGCTCTTGTCTTCTTCTCCACTCTTTTTAAAGTCACTCACGGGTTTGTTCGTTGGTTCTCCGTCTGGTTTTTGCACCCCGTTTTATTGGTTTTCTTGCTTCTGTCTTAATGGCTATCGCGACCGGCTCGGACGTTGCTATCCTTGGACTTGGCGTAGTCCTTGCTGGTGCCTATCTATTCCGTGATCAAATCTTCTCCTCTAAGCAGAAGGCTATTCCGGTTGCTCCAACAAAAATCTCCAATGGCCACACCAACCCAAGGGATTTCATTGCCAAAATGAAAGAGGGGGTATGCCATCGTCCGCTTCGTCCTTTTTCACAATTCACTCATCAACTTATCTCCCCTCAGAAAAAGCGTATAGTCATTTTTTATGGTTCGCAAACAGGCACTGCGGAAGAATATGCTATTCGTCTGGCCAAGGAGGCAAAATCCAAGTTTGGACTTTCTTCCTTGGTTTGTGATCCCGAGGAATATGACTTTGAGAACCTGGACCAAATTCCGGAGGATTCTTGTGTCTTCTTTGTTATGGCTACATACGGCGAAGGGGAACCGACGGATAATGCGGTGCAACTCGTGCAGAATTTGACAGATATATCTTTCGAGTTTTCCAACGGCGAACACAAGCTAGAAGGCCTCAAGTATGTTGTCTTCGCCCTTGGAAACAAGACTTACGAGCACTATAATGCCATCGGTCGTAACGTTGACGCCGAATTGACGAAGATGGGCGCTACTCGTATCGGGGAACGCGGGGAGGGAGACGATGACAAGAGCATGGAGGAGGACTACCTTGCTTGGAAAGATGGCATGTGGGACGCGTTTGGTAAGGCCATGGGTGTCGAGGAGGGCCAAGGAGGAGACTCTCCCGACTTCGCGGTCACGGAGCTTGATTCACACCCCTCGGAAAAGGTTTACCTTGGTACGCTCCGCGTTTCTAGTTCATCGCATTGTTTGACTGTTCACTAGGTGAATATTCTGTTCGCGCTTTGACCAAGACCAAGGGCATTCATGATGCCAAGAATCCCTTCCCATCACCGGTTGCCGCATCTCGTGAACTTTTCAAAGTTGGTGCAAATCGGAATTGTGTGCATATGGAATTTGACGTAGAAGGATCCGGTATTACCTATCAACATGGCGATCATGTCGGCATCTGGCCATGCAACCCAGACGTCGAGGTGGAACGTTTACTTCACGTGCTTGGCCTTGGACACAAGAATGATGCCGTGATCAACATTGATTCCCTCGATCCAGCTCTGGCCAAGGTTCCCTTCCCCGTTCCTACTACTTACAGCGCGGTACTTCGTAATTACATCGATATCAGTGCAGTTGCCGGTCGTCAAATGCTCGGTGTCTTTTCCAAGTATGCACCCTCTCTGGAGGCCGAGGCTTTCCTCAAAAAATTAAGTAGCGACAAGGAGGAATATGCCGCAGTTGTCACGAATGGATGCTTTAAGCTCGGAGAGGTGCTTCAACTTGCCGCTGGAAATGATATTTCGGCACCCCCTACTTCCGACAACACAACGACATGGTCTATTCCCTTCGACATCATCGTCTCTTCTTTGCCACGCCTGCAGCCCCGCTATTATTCTATCTCTTCAAGCCCCAAGCTCCACACTACCAAGATTCATGTGACCTGCGTTGTCCTTCGATATGACTCTATTACCAACTCTCATTCTCTACCCCGTCTCCGCTATGGTGTTGGTTCGAATTTCTTGTTGAATGTCAAACTCGCTGCCAATGGAGAACCCATCACATCCGTTCCTTCCTATGATATCGAAGGACCTCGCGGAGCTTACAAGGATGATACCATATATAAAGTCCCAATTCATGTGCGCCGGTCAACATTCCGTCTTCCCACAAACCCGAAAAGTCCCGTCATCATGGTTGGCCCCGGTACTGTGAGTACTGTTGAACGCCTGGATACAAACTGTTTTTCTGATGGAATGGTAGGGTGTTGCCCCATTCCGTGGGTTTGTGCAAGAACGTGTTGCCCTTGCGAGACGTACAATTGAAAAGAATGGGCCAGATGCTCTCAACGATTGGGGAACCATCTCCCTCTTTTATGGATGTCGCAAGTCCACAGAGGATTTTTTGTATGCTGAGGAATGGCCGACGTACACAGATGAACTCAGAGGGAAATTCAAGATGCAGTGTGCCTTCTCCCGTGAGCCGCCTTACAAGCCGGACGGGAGCAAAATATACGTGCAAGACCTCATCTGGGAAGACCGAAAGAGTATAGCGGATGCAATCCTTGTTGCCAAGGGATATGTCTACATTTGCGGTGACGCCAAGGCGATGAGCAAGGCGGTGGAGGAGGTGCTTATGCGAATTCTTGGTGAGGCTAAGGGAGGGAGCGCAGAGGTAGAAGGGGCTGCAGAAATCAAGTTGCTCAAGGAGCGGTCGCGGATGTTACTGGACGTCTGGAGTTGAGGCAACGAGGTGGTTCTGGTTGTTCTTCTCTTGAACGCACGATCGCAGGCACCACTTATGACACTCTTGAATGTCCATCTAATATATAGACTTGCAGCGTACTCATTTATTGCAAAACTGACAGAAAGTTGGTTCCACCCAATATATTGTCGCTCTACTCAGATCTTAGAGAAATTTGTTTGTCAATGTGATACCACGTACACCACAAGATCAATCGACCGTCTTACCGGTTCAGAGTCGAGTTTTACAGCTGCCCATCGACCTTTATGTTGCGGATTAGAAGGGCAGACAGGGCTGCATTTCAAGCTCTGTCTCGTTCGGGTTGTCACCCGCAGTACGCGTACTCGACCCGTGTCGGTGTCACCCCACACTCGGAGACGGACAAACACACGCCTTCAACCTCAGACCCAAATATCTCGACGGCGGAAGCACATGTCGCTAACCGTGTTCCCAAGCAAAGCCGAGCGCAGGGCCCCACCAGCCCAGCACCGATCGACGCCGTTCGGAGCCGTTTCAAGGAATGGGGTGTTCTCGCGAGCTCCTCTTTCCGACAACGTTTGGACCGGTTCTCGAAAGACGCCACGACTACCTTTTCGCAACTTGGCTTGTACCTCAACCGAGCAACGGGCTATGAAGAAATCGAGGCTCTAAAGAGACAGGTTGTCGATCAAGGTACAGTACTCTGATTTTCAACGGTCTCTGACGGAAACCAACCCATATCGTGTCCCAAGAGGCTCGAATCAAGGCCACACGGCTGGCAGCTAGGGAGGCCAAGACGGCCTACGATGACGCTGTGCTCCAGCGCTCTATATCTCAGCGGCAGGTGAACGACCTTCTCCAGCGCAAGTCTAGCTGGACCGACGCCGACGTTAGCAACTTTACGTCGCTTGTTCGTTCAGATCATTCCTTCGAACAAGAGGAATCCCGCGCAAAGGCATGCGTAGCCGAGACAGAGGACGCAGTAGACCGAGAGTTCAGCGAGTTGATGAAGGTCATATTGGCTCGATATCACGAGGAACAGGTCTGGAGCGACAAAATTCGTGGCGCCTCCACTTACGGGTCCTTGACGGTGCTTGGAGTCAACCTGATAATATTTATCATGGCAATCATTGTTGTGGAGCCATGGAAAAGGAAGAAGCTGGCACAGACATTTGAGAGAAAGGTGGAGGGGATGGGAATCGAGACAAAGGCTTTGATGGATGCCAATACAGCTCGACTAGAAGAGCGGCTAACAGAACACGAGAAAGTGTTAACCCAACTAATCACCCAGGTGTCTTCGGAGGCTCGCCAAGGATCCTTTGCCGCTCGGACAACTGCCGAGGAAACAGCTCTTGAAAGGACACCGGTGGCCCCGCCCCTGCCTTCGTCAGGGTGGGCCCAAGTATACCCGTCCTACCCATATTTTGGCGCTATCCACGGTCGTGAACTTATGCTTGTTGCCGGAAGCGCTGCAATAGGGGGAGTCGTAACGCTTTTGGCGCGTAGCCTATTCCCGTCGTGACATTAGATGCCCTTAACGTCTACACGGTCGTATGTAATCATTCTTGCGTTGCTCCGTCCCGCAACAGCGGGATTCCATGCGCAGAATCAGGTATGTTAACACTACGATATACTCGACAATGAACCCTAGAGAGATCGTTTGATATGTCAATTATCTATTCAATAGATTGTGGATTCACCTCTCCTGTACAAACTCTTTGCGATTGTGCATGCTACACTCGCTCCAACTCTCACTATCCCATTTCACCCAACCCCAGCCTTCTTTAATCTGTAGTGTCACTGATGCTGGGTCCAAGTGGACGCTGGGAATGCATAGATATATACCTCTGGTTTCTTGTGCGGCGCCAGCACCACAAGCCAAAGAGCCTTTCTGCTCAGCTCCTGCAGAAGTGCAAATAGTTCTGATGGAGATACGATGAGATGTAATGCAAAGGAACAAACAACCATGTCGATTCTGTCGACAGATGGGACGTTGCTACTATGGTTAACACCGATTGACGTCGCAGATGATACTACGGGAGGGAGTAAGCCCTCTGAGATGTCTCGAAAAGTAAGCTGTGCGCAAGGCAATGTGGTGCGTTCTGTGTAAGCTTTCTGAGTGTACTATGTAATTAATGTAAGCGTTTTTTTTTTGATACGATTCAGGTGGAAGGTACTGACTGGATCTGCGGCTGTTATGAACAAGTCGTCGGGTACTCGCCTCTGGATAGGGGTCGGTGTATCCCCCCCCAGCCCATCAGTCCTGATCGGCGAAAAATCATGTCTTTGACGTGGCCGATGTGGCACGTCCTTTTTGCTTGGTTCCATTTCTAAGAACCCACGTTTCCACCACTCACAGGCTGCTACGGTGACTTCCCCACTTTATTAAAACAATGGTCCGTTTTGAGTACCCGTTGATGGCGGATCGATCAAATTCATTACCTGCCTGGAGGACGAGATGGAATCTTCTCAGGTGGGTTCGATTATCGGTACGATCGACGCACCACAAGCCATGTCAAAGATGAGGGGTGATCTGGATCCAACAGTGCTTTCCTCGTGGGTCCACCACCTGAGTGACGAAGAGCAGTTTAACGTTGGGTGAATGACATCCTCCTCTCCCTCTAGACAGACCTTTCCAGCCAGGTGAACATGCACGCACGCACGCCGGGGAAGTGTGGGTTGCGATAGGATGCACCAACCTTCGTGCAAAGAATCAGTACGGTTGATTGTTTATTCCAATTATTGGGTTCCGAACCTGCCTGTAATACTTCACTCGATGCGGTATGATGAGGACAGAGCGGTGACTCAGAGAGTCTTGCGGTGAAAATCATACATTGTCGATACCGTACTCCCCGTAGTTGGCCCGCATAGACTGTTGAAGGTTACCTGAAGCGCTTATACGGTGAGATCTGCCGCCGTTTGGTGTCATGATGAAGGTTTCGAAAGCAAATGGATACTTGTTTATCCATATTCTGCGGCCAAACTTAATGCGCTTTTGAGGTGCCAAGTGGCCGTCATGTCGACTCTCATTATTTAAACTTATAGTTCAACTCTACATTATTCATGGCTACGGAACGCATGCCATTGCAAGAAGAGGTCCCCCAGACGGAGCAAACGCCACCACGCGATGATGTTGAAGTAGAGGCTACCACACAAGCGGACGTTAAAGAGACCGAGCCTCGGCCACGGGATGACAAGCGCGGTGGAAAAAAAGAAGGAACTGGACTACAGGAACGCGAGCCGGGCAAGTCAGTCTTGCCGTTCTCGAGGGTGCAAAAGATCATCAAAGCAGACAAGGCAAGTCTAGTCGTTCGCAACATGCTGTATCGCGATGTGACGAAAACACGAGTTTAGGAACTCCCGATGGTTGCTAGAGATGCGACCTTCCTGATTTCGCTCGCGACGGAGGAGTTTATCAGGAGACTTTCACAAGCAGGTCAAAGACTGGCTGAAAGGGAGAAGAGAACGACCGTTCAACAAAAAGACGTTGGTAACGTATCGCTAATTTTTTGTATCGCGTTGATCATTCTTAAGATCCTTGCAGCTAGTGTTGTTCGTCGGGTGGAAGAGTTTCTCTTTTTGGAAGGTAGGTTAATTATAATTAACTGGAAACCTCGTTTACTTCGAGACTACAGAAATAATTGGGTCTCAGGAGCCAACCGGAAGGCGAAGGCCCCAGAAAACCAAAGTTGAAGTTGAAACACCGGGCGATCAGGATCAGTCGCAGCCAACAATCCACAATTTCGTGCAATCAAAGGAGAACACCAACCAAATTATTGTGGACGTGGATGGCGTTATGTACACTGAATGATAGCAGGGATTGAGAAAGCTATTGTTCATGATTATTTTGAGCTACTGCAGGATCGATCTATGGAGTGATGTGTTTGCACTGGGCGATAACTGCTGGCAACCAACAAGAGGAGTATAAGAAGTTAAATGATAGGGGGTAACCGTCGGTACATGCAGAACAATGGGTGGGGTCTAATTATATGCCACTAAATTATCTATCGAAACCCGATGTCTGGAAAAAACAGGCATCCTTCGTATCGCTGAAGTAAACTAGTTATTTCTCGGCGAATGCGGATGCAAGGAATTCTTCAATTTCTTTTTTGTGTTGCGCCTTGAAATAATGTTGGTAAAAGCATCTTCAAAAAACATTGTCTCATACCTTGCTGCCAGTTGCGACAGAGCTGGTCGGTTCACGTCCTGCATAGTACGGATACTTGCCTTTGTGGTATTGTGTCTCGTTAGCCGCGGTGAGGATGCGAGGGCCAACGTAGGTCCAGGCTCCGTTGTTGAGCGGCTCCTCCTATAGCTCACGTCGTTCCAACTCCTAGTGACAGAGAGTGATGACAACTTACCTGACACCATAGAATATCGGCATTGGGGTATTTGTCCAAGTGAGGTGTAATCTAAAGAGTGTCAGTTTGCGCAAGGCAGCCCTAGAAGAGTGGTCTCACAAGATCATAAGGGAAGGGTGACACTTGTTCTACACGGCTTATAGCAACATCATTAATCCCTTTCTCCTCACGTTCTTGTAGGAGAGTGAAGTACACTTGGCCTACAGGTCGAGTCAAAAAATGGATCTGGTGCAGGGCGACACGAAGTTTACCTGTACAAAGGATGTGTCGACGAATTTGATCAGGAGGTAACAGGCTCTCCAGATGGGGCTCGGGTAAATATCGCTGGAAGTGGGTGTCTCCAACCATTTCTGATAGCTCTGAGCGAGCCCGGGGATGACGCAACAAGGATTTCGAGAAAAAGATAATCAACTAGTGGTGAGATTACATTATAGGTCAGAAAACGTAGCCGAAAAAAGGATACAACGTACCGGTTTTCGGAAGTCGCGATGTATTTGCCGGCGGAGAACGTGGAACTGTTATTTTTTTTTATCAATATCGCTAGCATCTGAAATGTACGCAAGTAACCCACATAGTTAGCCGGTGTACTTGCAAACATGTCAGGGGCAAATTTCCGCATATAATATGCAAAACTCACGTTGGGTACACGACCTGCATATTACAGTCTTGGTGCTGCCTTTCTATCTTTTCGGGCGTGGGGAAGACATGGGGATGATCATCGCAAAGTTGTAGGAAGCGTTCAATCCTCCCACTCGAATGTTCCGGTCCCTGGCCATCATATCCGTGAGGCAGACTCATAACAAGTCCACTTCGCTGCAGCCATTTTCGCTCTCCGGCTGCAATGAACTGATCGATGATACATTGCGCATTATTTGCAAAGTCACCAAATTGAGCCTCCCAGATGGTGAGAAAATCTGGAGAAACAAGCGAATAGCCTAGCTCGAAACCAAGTGCACCATATTCGGAGAGAGATGAATTGCAAACGACAAACCGCGCCTGATTTGAACCTAGGTTATTCAGGGGGATGTACTGCTGTTCATTGACTTGGTCGTGAAGAACAGCATGACGTTGGGAGAAGGTACCTCTCTCGACGTCCTGACCAGATACACGAACATGAACTCTCTCAAGAGCGAGAGAGCCAAACGCCAGAGCTTCAGCGGTTGACCAGTCGACGTTGCATCCTTCTTCAACGGTCTTTCCCCGCTGGGCCAGGATTCGCGCAAGATTACGGTGGGGGGTAAAGCCGGCTGGCCATTGCGAAACTACCTTTCCAACTCGTTTTAAAGTGTCCTCGTCAGAGCCAGTAGCACGGGTTGGAAGTGTTTTCTCCGCCAGCTCACGGGGGGATGGAAAGCCTGGCCAAGACGCAGATAGCCATTCCTTGCTAGTAGGAACGTAATCCTTGGCGGCTGCAACGGCCTTCTCCAACATTCCCCATACCCACTTCTTATGTTCCTCAATGTCCTTTTCTGTAAATGTACCGCGTCCAACGAGGAATTTCGAGTATTGTGTCAGCGTGGTAGGCTGCTTGTCAATCGCTTGATACATGCGGGGCTGTGTAAAACTTGGCTGGTCTGTTTCATTGTGCCCGTGGCGCCGGTAGCAAACAATGTCTACCACAACATCTCGTTTGTATTTGGCACGATAGTCTGCAGCAAGCTGACAAACAAAGTTTACTGCCTCAACATTGTCACCATTGACGTGGAAAATTGGCGCATCGATAGACTTGGCAATATCAGATGGATAGGGCGTTGAACGAGCAAACCTGGGGTCTGTTGTAAATCCGATTTGATTGTTGACGATAAGATGAATTGTGCCGCCAGTTCCGTAGTTCGGCAAATTGTGGAAGCCCATGGTCTCATACACAATGCCTTGTCCTGCAAATGCAGCGTCTCCATGGAGAAGAACGCCCATTGCGGTATTGTGGGTAGTGTGATCTCCTTCGAGGTTCTGTATGGCGAACGTTTTGCCAAGAACAACCGGGTCTTCTGCTTCTAAGTGTGATGGATTGGCAACTAGCGAGAGTGAAACCTTCTTCCCAGATGGGGTAGGCCGAACATAATTGGCACCTAGATGGTACTTAACATCACCGGCAGGTGAGCCATCAGCACCAACACCAGAAAACTCGTTCAGAATAGCCTCAATAGGCTTGCGAATAACGTTTGCCAACACATTGAGACGACCACGGTGTGGCATGCCGATTGTAACGTGTTTTACACCATGATCAACCGAACGGTCGATAAGAGCCTTCATCCCAGGAATAAGCGCCTCGCATCCCTCTAATCCAAATCTTTTCTCGTTAGGGTATTTGCTAGCAACAAACTGTTCGAAGGACTCCGACCAGATGAGCCGGTCCAGAATCATTCGCTTCTCTTCTAGAGTGTAGTTCCAGGGTTTAGGAGTCTCGACTCTTTCTCTGATCCAATCACACTGTTCCTTGACAGGGATGTGGACGTATTGGATGCCAATGGCACCGCCTGGGCAAGATCCAATAGTTGTATTAAAGTATAGGTCGAAAACGTACAGTATATGCGTTTCAAGGTTTTTATAATATCACGGAGCGACATCGACTTCCTATCTTCTGTCGCAAAGTGGGGAAGAATGCCAGGTCCGAGAGCGATTTGTTTGTCCAGATCGCGCTCCGTGAAACCGTAGTGACTGAGCTCCAGTTCCGCGGGACGGACATCTGCGAGATCGGCATCAAGGATACCAAGGGGATCTAATTCGGCGACGTGGTGTCCCCGGACTTGGTATGCGCGCACCAAGAGTTGGACCTAGAATCAAGTCAAGTCAAGAAGGAAGACGACATGGTGTGGGACTTACCCTCAGGTGGTCGTCTAGTTCTGCACCTCCCACCGCGTGAAGAGCCGGAGCACCGTCTACGGGTGGAGCAATTAACCCCGGAGGGGGTTGGAATGCTTTGGCACTAGGCAGTCCGCGCTCCATGCCTGAGAAATAGGCAGCCCACGAGGCATGAACCGACTGGGGGTCTTGCCTCCAGTGCCTGTACATCTCCTCAGCGTAATAAGCATTCGTGCCATTTGCGAATGGGTCATTTGGTGAAGGAGGCGCCACCGGAGTCGCCAGCGTGCGCTGAACAACCACAACAGGTACACGACCACCACTGGCTCGTAAGAGGTAAGGGAAGCGTCTGACCGCCTGCCGTGAAAGCATTGCAGGTAGATGGATAGCAAGACACTACGGGGAGGAAAAACGACAAAGTGACAGTGAGAAGGAAATGCGGATCGGAACAGTGCAGCGGATGTGGCTCCTGGTTTTTATGTAATAAAATGCCGAATTAAGCCGACAACGCACACATGGAAATATACTTTATTCACTGACACTGGACACTGACTCTGTTCCACGACATATGGTACCCGCTGTTAAATGCACTACTCGAGCCTGGTTTCCCCCTGCTTTCGTTCTCGGTAGAACTGGCTAAGATGCTTTATGGTCTGCCCAAAGCCATCACAAACAACAATCCCATTCCGAATCCACCCAGGTAGCTTGTTTTGGATGCTCGTCGACTTGTACCGCTGATCCACAAGAACAAGGGTCGCCCAGTCCTTGCGATGACGGATCGCTCGGCCTGACGACATATGTCAGTGTTGTTTTCCCACAGGAGATACCAATCAATCCCACCAATGCATTGGTTGACCGCACTCATACACATATTCTCATAGAGCTCGGAACCAGCATCTCTTCCGACATGCCTCTGTGTTCCATGTCTCTTTTCTATCTCATTTGCGTATCGCATCCGCTCTTGCAATTCGGGCGAATTTTTGTTCGCAAAGGGTAGGCCTATTACGACAACAGCGCGAGCAAGTTCATCTGAAAAGTTCAGTCCCTCCGAGAGCTTTCCACCAACTACTGCAAAAAGAATGGCGCCCGTCCTCTTGCCGGACGTATTTATTGACTGACAGAGAGTGAGAAGATGCCGTTTTGGGCAAATTGAAACAGACCGATGTTTTCACCGCATCCGCATACTCCCGCAGTATCGACTCGACCCCGCTGCTAGACTGTGGTTCGAAGAATACCTGCAATAGTCCTGATGAATACAATCGCAATTGCAAAAAATCAAGCTGACCGTCTTCTTTATCCCAAATTTGACCATATGTTGTGTCGTGGTCCAAGCCTTCTGGGCATGGTTCAAAGACGAATATGACGGAAAGAAGACCACCATCCCTCCAGGGACCACATTACAAAGGTTCAGGATAACTTGTCCCAGTTCATTGAGCAATCGTTGATCTGTCTGCTGAAAGTATTTGAACTCCAAGAGGCAACCTGTGGGACCCTTGGGGACACACAATGTTTGAACGTGCGATCGCGGAACAATGTGGCCGCAAGAAAAGGTCGTTAGCCGATCGGGGGGCATCCAAGCAAACAGTTGGGCGATCACATCTGACATCTATCATTTTGTTAGTTCACAAGAAACAGTAATCATGAACAACATTGACCGGAGACATAGTTCCGCCGGCTAGCACAACTGATCGCGCACTGTCAACCACCTCACGAAACGTTGTCGAAGGATTAAGAAGTTGATACTTTATCTCCATCCCTTCTGGGTGTTGTGTGTTGTCCCCCACGAGTGAGAGAATGATACGCCCGTCTAGATTATCCGTTACTGAATGACTGTCAAAACACAGGTGACTAATAATCACCTTCTCTTGCGCCGACCAAGCCAATCATGAGTGCTTCGACCGCATGAAGTGGAGGGGTTCCCCGACCTCCTTGCTGTTTGGACACCGAAACTGATGTCCGTCAAATGCAGAGGACGGCAAAACAATAATGCCCACATCGATCTCCTTGGCTTGACATAGCCTCAGCATAGCCGGATATCTTTCTGGCAATCTGAAGCCGTTCAGAGGCTGCTCAAATCTGAGCCACACATCATACTTTACTCTTTTTCAAGTAAGCCTCGATTTCAAGTAGATTTATTCCTACCGCCTTCCTCCCTAGCTTTTCCATAAAGCTTGAAATCGTCAAAACTTCAGTTCTTGTATCGGCCCTTTCTCTTTTCTCTCTCCAGTCTTCCATTACCTTCCGAATAGCCTGCATATAACTGATGAGGCGCTTTAGGTGAAGACTGTGTAGTGCGGAAAGACGAGTCCTGAATTTTTCGTAGTACGTCGTGACCTGATTTAAGGAGGTTGATAACGTGCGAAACGTTACGCAGACACTCGATAACGAGAGCAAAGTAGGTATCAAGTCTGAAGAATGATTTCGTGAACCGACCCTTGGTGTGGTAGCACTTACTATGAGCCTCATCGATTATGATGATCTGGTTGGACAGATTAATACCAAGAGCTTCTCTCGCACTTTCCTGTAGCAAAAGATTATAGGGCAAGGTCACGAGCTGGGGTACACAATTGATCTTGTCAGAATACAAGGACCGAACATATCCAAGAACGAACCTCTGCTTGAGGGATTGCTCCACGGGAACCATAGTACGGGCATGTTTGAGCATTCCTCCCAGCGGTGGCGAGATCCTCAATGTCTTTTGGAGACGCCTGCAGAACAACTGTGAATGTAATCGCACGTCTGGCTCATGAACGAACCAGAATCTGGTCTCGAAGGTCAAGCAACCGCACTCGGTCTTCCGGGGGTGGAAGATACGGACATCGTCCTTCTCTCTTTCCTGGTCCATGATCAGACGACTCAAAATGATATCAAATATGTATCCAGACCGTCTTGCAGATCCCGACATTTTTCATCCAAGTCACCTTGCTTCAACAGGATATCCTCATTAATGCAAAGCTGTTTGCGTGACCCAAGAGACACTGTCCGCCACTTCTTTCGACCAGTCTCAAGAAGATCTTCATCTTCTTCGATGGTCCGCTTCTTCGTTTCGCCAGACCAAGGGTGTTCCTCCTCAACACGCCCGTGGGAAGAGGCCTGAGCGTATGAGATATGCTCAAACTTCAGCTTTTGAAGCTCAGGTACAACTTGCGCCAGCTGGGAATGGGTACGAGAAGCGTAGTAAACTTTGGTGCACGTTGGTTCTTGAGCCCCGACGCGTTCGTGGCATGAGGCGGCGGTGTTGAGTCTATAGTCCGATTAATGGATGCGCTCCAGAATGAAGAAGTAACATACTTTGCCATCAGTTCACGAACCGCAGGCGAAATATTATCTGTTGAATCATCCATTTCACGATCAGGAAGGTACAGCTCCTCATTCCCCTTGGTCCCCCGGATGATGTTCGCAGCAACTCGCTATCCTTCAATGTCAGAATGGGCGAATCATGCCATGAATTCCATACTTGACGTTTGGTAACCCTTGCGTTTGCCATCGCTCGCGAACGAGCCTCGGCCTTCCTCGCCTTTGCTAACCTTTCCTCGTATTCACGGTCTTGTGTTTCGAGTTCCCTCTGTCTTATCTGAGCTGTTTGGGAAGAAACCCATGCCGGTCCTGCGACGAATGAGAGACAGGGTAACGAAAGCATTGATGAAACTCACCAGTACTTTGAGTTGTTTGCTGAGAGATCTGTCCTTTGCGTGCACGTTCCCTTTCGTCGGTGAGCCAAGATAAGCTTGAGCAAAGAAGACTCAAAGTTTTTCCCTGTAGGTAGATTAATACTTTGGAGGGTGTGCACCGCACACAGAGCTCGCACCGTACCCGTAGGGCTCTCGACGATTGTTACATGCCTTTGTTCTATTGAAGAATAGAGATGCTTCATAAGGTCTGTCTGTATTGAATATGGTGGATCGTATGGAAATGCAGGGAAATGCTCTGGTGTAGGCAGCAAAAGATGATCCTGATGCGAGTTCATTGTGGTAGCACTCGTGAACTCGCACTTTAGTCACTAACTAAACTACAGTTGTATACACACTTCCTTAAGCAGTAACGGCCCACTCCCGGAAAAAAACAATATCGCGGCCACACGGTTCAATATGGTGCGTAGTTTACCATTTATAACTCATTATAATAACAGTCTAGCGGCCGAAGATGGGAACTTTCAAACTGACCCATGACGTAGTGAAATGCTCCGGTGTTAGATGAAAATGAAACATTCTCTGGGTAAGAGCCGAACTAAACTGTCAGTTTTACTTATCCTCATTCGACCACACAAGTCGCTCCTCATGGATGTTCAGGCCACATGGCGATCAACTGTCTACTCTGTTTCAGTATTTCTCAGAATATCCAATCGGAGGAGCATCTCTCAGTCTTTCCGGTTACAAGACAATCGTTGTGCGTGTCTGCCACCTGTCTCATTGTTTGTTTGTTTCATCAGCTCGACTTTATTCACGTGCATCATCCTAGCCAAGTCGTATCGGATCCAAGGCAAACTACATAAGTAACAACATACTGTGTAAGATACTTATTCTTTCGGGTTGGCCGTAAAGAATTATCTATGGAAATGTCCAGGAATCCAGGAAAGTTGTCTCGAATTCGGGTCCAAGATTGGTATGTACCACGAACCGGGAAAGGCATCAACGTGAATCAAAGTTTGAGCTTAAAAGCATACGCAACGTCTCGGCAGGAACTAGAACGCTTGTATGTAATGGAACAACGTATGTGGGAGCAAGGTAATGCGGTCAAGAAACAGGGATAGAGTGATCAGAGTACAAATTGAAACAGCCTTGCCATATCGTAGCAAGTCCCAGACGTGCTCGGATACTGCGAATGTCTCCTGTGCATGATTTGCGCAGCCCACACGGATATACACTCCATCCCACAGCAGCATAGTCAGATCCTCGGATTCCTGAAGGACTCAGGTTTCGGTCCTTCTAAAAGTATCTCGAGGGATTTGGCTGCTGCAGTATATTCGTCTTTCAACGATGCTAGTAGTGGTTTAATTTTTGCTAACGTATCTTCTTCGGCCGGTGACTTGACATCCATCCGCTCAGGATTGGCGCGATAACCAAGGTGTTGTATTTCCTCGCAGATTTTCTGCACCTGGACGGCGCCCAATGCGGCAGAGGATCCTTTGAGAAAGTGGCCGAGTCTGCCAAGCTGTGCCAGCTCGCGCTTTGCACTGGAAGCGAGTGAGACGACAAGATTTTTTTTTCACAGGGGCAGACTGGCGCACAAGTTTTCGTCCATGGACTTGATAGTTGACTGAGCTTGGTCGAGATACTCTCTAACCACGCTTTGGGAAAACTCGTTGCTGCCTTGCTCGTCTAATTCGAGTATTTGTTGGAAAACCTCCCTATCAACGATAACGCGATTGCTTGGCAACTTTTGGAGACGGATGGAAGTGGTTAGCGTTGTTGCCGGCGAACACTTGGCGGACATGGGCGGTAGAGACATACCTTGTCCATACATGGCTGTGTATGTGACTCTGACGACAGAGGGACGACGGCCTGAAGCGCCTTGGAGGGGGGACATGGCTCTTCGGACACGGCACGAGACTTGACATCAATCTTCTTTGGAGGGGGCGCTTTGGTAGAGGGGGAAGGGGGAGAGCGTTTGGTGCCTTCGTCGTGGTAGATTGGGGACCGAGTGCGCATTGTTGTTGAGTCTGCGAAGCGGGAAGACATGGAGAAAGAGAAGTGAATAGCAAGGGTAAAGTATGAAATAGGCTATAAGTCAGATGGGGCCAGAGGGATCTCTTCCGGAGCTCAAGTACATAAGTGGACGGCCGACTGATTATCGACACTCTGAGATCAGCATCGCTGCATTGCCCACTTTCTATACTCGGATACACGGATATTACCGCTAATGGAAAACCCTTTTGTAACGAACGATCGCAGTTGCAGACGGACGGTCAGACACCATACCTTATTACGGTCCAACTCACGAGCGACCCACAGCGGAAATTCGATCACGACGCTAGCCATATGTACGCCGCCCACAGTCACACCCCATTTATTTGCCCTCCGACACTTCCTACACGACCTTGCTCGCCCGCAGCCTCGTGATTTCATTATCCGAGTACCCTAACTCCTGCAAGATCTGCAGACGCACATGAGAAGCTCTGCAAACGAAACGTGTATGTGGCGGACATACCTCCGTGGTATGTTGTGAAAGCCAGGGTGGTGCACGCCTCACAGGCATCCGTTTCCCATTGTAGGTAACCGGTGGCGCAACCATACGAACTTTGCCAGCCCGGGGATGCTGCCCGGTAAACTCTGTCAGCCCTGTGTGCACGTTGCGCAGGAAAAACACCTACGTCGACTTCCACTGTGCTTTTGCGGGCAATCGCTTGAGGATGTGCGAATGTCTGTCCTATGTTATTGATTGGTCCGAATGGTATGCTGGACAGAATGAAGGTCATTCTTGTGACTGCTCCATTCCGTTCCAATGGAAACGAACCCAACCCCAGTCAGCCGTTCGATCCAATAATCTCTGTCATGCTGTTTCAGCACCCCAGTGATTATGTCAACGAGTGCTTCCCGGTTCGTTACTCGAGCTGTATTAGTCGAGAAGCGAACGTCATCTGCAAGCTCAGGTTGTTGGAGAATCCTGGCGCTGAAAAGTCTGAACTATTGGAAATTCATTCAGTGGGTCCGCCGAGACACTGGAATGAATGAGGTTACTTGTTTGTCATTGCCCGCACCAATCATTAAGAAGCCATCTTTGCAGGCAAAAACCTGATATGGCACAATCGAGGGGTGCGCAGTTCCGTGCCGACCAGCCTCTTGTCCGGCAATAAGGTAATTGGAAGCGATGTTAGCAAGTCCTGCTAGCTGAACATACGGAGGAGTGAGAAAACCTAGATACGAAAGGAGGGCATACTTGGGTCTCAAATAGATTGCAGTCAATCCATACCCCTTGGCCAGTCTGGTTCACAGAACGTAAACCTGCTATTATCGCACCATGGGCATAGAGTCCAGTCATGATATCTGTGACAGCCACTCCGACCTTCGACGGGGCGCGATCAGCTTCACCTGTGCTAACGAGCGGTTAATAGCGCACAGGAACGGGGAGGATGGAAACAACGTGCTAACATGTGCATCAGGCCTGCCTCAGCTTCGATTATGACGTCGTAGCCTGCGAATTCACGGTAAGGGCCAGTCTGCCCATAGCCTACCCCAAGATTTACTCAAGAGTGAGATCAACACACTACGGGGAAGGAGCCGATACCAGTGATTGAGGCATAAATTAGACGTGGATTCAATTTCTGACAATCTTCCCAACCAAGACCGAAGGAAGCCAACTTCCCAGAAACGAAGTTTTCAACAAGGACGTCCGAAGACTTTATTAATCTGTGCAAGATGTCAAGGCCTTCGGGTCGCTTGAAGTCGACTGTGATTGATTTTTTATTTCTATTTACCGCAAGGAAGTATGCCGATTCTGGTGGTAGGCGAGAAGCTTCGTGGGGTGTATCCTTTATCAGAGGTGCAGAAGGTGGATACCAAGATCCTATTTACGAAGCTGATTAAAGACGAATGAAGTGAACACTTGGAGGACTGACGTGTGTCATCTCCCTTGGTAATTTCCTCTATTTTGATGACATCTGCGCCCAAGTCTGCCAAAAGCATGGTACAGGTCGGACCTGCCAATACCCTTGTCAGATCAAGTACCCTTATCCCGTCCAATGGTGGGGGGATGCCGTTGCCAATGGAGATAAACCTTGCGGCGCCGACTGCACATTGAAAACTTCTCAGAACATGCAAACCAGTGTCGAGATGACTAGTGGATGTCAATATCTGCCTAAAGGCATTGATTCTGAAAAGTAATGGCATGAGGTGACGAGGAAATTTCCGAGACGGCGGTACCGAAATGTCGGTCGGCGGACAAGGCATGTCCGGTGTCCTTGTCATTTCACGGTGTCAATAGCGGGGAATGGGGGCCCTCTGGCACTCTGCTTGACCACCAATGACACGAAGCCTTTGACAGCTGCATCTCTTGCTTAACCCAATACTCAGGCTTTACCGTGTCGGTCGCATTAGAAAAAAATGGGGTTTTTCTCCTCCAAGACACCCGAAGATACCGGTTTTCTCGAGGATGACAGGTCGGTGGTCCAGGTCATTCGTTCCCGATTCGTTAGTACTCTCACATTCATCGTCCCTTTCTTCCCGTTGACTTCATCATGCAGTACGGTAAATACAAGGGAAAGCAACGGGAAACATTCGCAAGTATTCCTTCACCCCAATTGTTGCATGTCGGTAGCAAGCCACCGAACTTTGTCGAACGGGAGTCTCTGGCCCAATCAACTCGTAATCGCTCGCCCCTCCGGCCCCTCGAATCCTCCAGTCCTCGACAGGCGCCTCGGGCTCATACAGATGCGATAACGTCCGTATTTATCTTCTCTGAGGTCTATCGATCGTTCACGTTTGCAAGACAGTTCAGCTCTCGCGCAGCGCCTCGATGAGTTGGCCGCAGCTAATTCACAAGGTTTGCTAAAGTTAGTGTCCACGATAACATGGGTGGAGATCTTTGTCTCATATTGCCCAGTGATGAGGAGTACCGACTATTGCGGCAGAATATATTCGAACGTCTGGCCAGTGGCACGTCAGTTCCCACAGAGTCACCTGTCATTCCCTTGGGCTCTCACACTCGTTCGTTTCACCAAGGTAAGTTGATCGAGCACCTCCTATGTGGATTTTGAGCCGAACATCATTCAATGCATAGCATCGCAACTCAACTCGGACGCTTATAGTCCACATCAGTCTCAATTCAAGTCGCGCAGGACACCTTCGGTTCGCTCAAAAGCTTCCGTCTCATCCGCGGTGTCCAATCTGTTCAAGCGTGGGGGAAGTCGTCGTATCAGTGCGATATCGATACAAGAGGGGTCCATTAGCGAGTCATCAAGTACACTTTCTCTGGGTTTCTCGGCTCCCAGTACCCTCAAACGTAGAGGCATTCCTCCAGACATGAGAAACGTCAGTCCACCTCTGAAATCGGAATCGCAACATGATCACGCGGAGTCGCACCTCGCGTATCGTCCACTAGGTAGTCCTTCTTCCCGTTCATTCTTTCGGAGTGTACGGCGGTTGGGCACTGTGACACCTCCATCTTCATTTCCGATCCGCAATTCTGGTCTCAAATATTCTCCTTCCATCCTTACAAGCGATCCGTCGCCAGATGAGGAAAAGGTGAAATCATCCCAAGAGATTCGTCTCGAGATAGAAGCAATGGAGGCGGAGGGCCGAAGGCTTCTTGATGCCTTCAATGGGTTAGAGCTCAGTGCATTGACGCGGAACCAGCATGTGTCAAGTCACGCACCGCTACCCCGCTCGCCCTCAATGTCTGCAATGAGTCGTGGGAACGGTGGAGAATATACTGATTCTTTCCTTATGGCCGGCAACGCATCGGGTCGCGGAACACCATATCACAGTTCTGATGCTGACGGTGTCTCTCTTCGGTCCACCACTTCGTACGGCACCAATGTTTCCCAGCCGCGCTCCCACCGTCCTAATACTTCGCTTCGAACGAACGGTTCCTTGATAGCCTATACTGCAGCAAATCGAAAGAGATCTATGTCGTCGTTATCATCTCGTGCTCGCGTTCCACCTTCCTCGGTTCCATCGGGACTTGCACGTTTGGGAGAGGTGGGAAGTGTATCAAGCATCAGCCTTGCAAGAGTGCATGGTGCGATGTCAACGATGGACGAAGATTCTGAGATGAATGCTCTTGAATCTGAGCTCTCTGATATCCGCCGTCGACGCCAAGAAGTGACTAGCAGGTATCAGGACCGCTTGGAATACCTGCGGGCCCAGTTGAAGGGTGCCGAGTTGCGAGAGAAATTGCTGCGGAAGTAGGGAGGGTTTTTGCGCTACTCAACTATTTGGTTGGACCTTTCCTCGTGTTTCATGCTAATAATTTCGTTATTTAAGTAAGATAATTATATGGCTAGTGGTGGTTAGCTTGCAATTGAGATTCAAATACACCAGCTCTAGCTCTTCTCCATCCCGTTCGTTCGGGCATTCAAGGAAGAAGGCGCACTATGGCCACTTATGAGCCGTCTGGAAATGGGCAGGAAGACGGTGCCAGTAGTAGCTGGGCGTTACGGGCACCGGCGGCGGAACAAACTACTACAATTGCCAGCTCACATAGTGGCGCGGCCACTCACATCCCTCGCCGTCACAGCAGCTCTCGCCGGTCCCCGCATCACCACCATCAAGTACCTTACTTATCACTCTCCAATCGTTCACTGTCCCCTACGCCCCGTAGACCCCTCCAGGGCAACATGTCTGCCGGCCCCTCCAGAGATACTAGAGCTAGGAGCGGTAGTCGGAGCAGCATAAGAGCCAATGCGCGAAGCTTTCGGGAGCCAAACATACTCAGTGAAGAACAAGAAGTCCAATTACACGATGCGGTAGACGACACGCGACCCAGTCGTCGTACGGGTGGCAAGGACACTGCCGAGGACTCTCCTGAGTCGGACGAGAGCCCAGAAAGCGAGGTCTCTGGACGAGCGCGCGAGGACGACGACCTTATTACACTCAAAGACCGTCAGTCTCTTATCAATGTCGAACATCCCTTTGGTTTGCGTATCTGGAAACCCGCTCTGTACAAGAAATCTAGATCCATCACACGCAATGCAGATGCCGCGCTGCACTCCATCCCCTCCGCGCAAGCAGAACGCCATCTACTCCCCGGAAACATTTTCTGGGTTGTTTTCTTTGGTTGGTGGTTGGCTATAGCCTGCTTTGCAATCACGGCCATCCTGTACTATGTGCCCTTGGGGGGTTCCAGATATTCTACGCTGGTCTTTGGCCTCGGTTGGTATCTTGCTTGGCCCTTTGGGAAGTATGTCGAAGGTGACAGGGAGGACAGTGATGATGAGGAGAATCAAGCGGAGGGAAATACTGATGGTCATGGCGCCTCACTGTGCAGCACCTCTGCGATCACCCCCCTCACTCCTTACCAGGCACAGTCATATTTGCAGGCACAGCCTCCCGACGAGAACACTACCTTACTCTCCACATCTCACACACGTCATTTCCTCTTGCCCTCCAAGTCATACGGAGCTGTGCCTTCGCCTACCTCGCCTGCCAGTGCATACCAGAGAGTGTCGCAAGATTGGTTAGGGCGCACTGCTTTCTGGGTTGCCTTTTGTGTTGTGATTGCGCCTCTTATGCTCTTGACTTGTGTCGCGTGCTGGGCGCTCATCATTACCATCCCTATGGCGAAACTGAATTGGGCGTTGATTGGCTACATAGTCACCAACCCGACAGGAATCAGATTCTGCGCCCCACCGCCCGTGGTCATTGTGGCATCCCATACCGAGGCCACTACATCGCAAACTGACGTTTCCACCCCTCCGACCGCACCTCCCGTCGAGTATTCTGTCAAGCATCCCCGGCTGTCCCGCGGTCAAACGGCACCTTCGGCTTCAGGGTCATCGAGGTCAACGGTGCTTCTTTGCGTGTATCGCGCGATAGGTTGGAAATATTACAAGTATACCGTCGGTGGAGTTAACATATTCTTCGTTAACCTTCTCGCCGTTGTGTTCTTCGTCATATTCGACGGCCTCGTGTTGCTTCCGCTAGCTGAACATACTGAACACGTTTCGCCAATATTGGCCTTCCTCACTTCTTGGCAACTCATCTTCTTTATGAGTCTTGCAAGCGTGATACCGCTCTCCTATTTCATTGGCATGGCTGTCGCCTCTATCTCAGCTCAGTCCTCGATTGGCATGGGTGCTGTCATCAATGCTACGTTTGGCTCTTTCATCGAAGTAATCCTATATTCTATCGCCCTTACTCAGGGAAAGGGACATCTTGTTGAAGGATCTATCGTAGGGAGTCTACTTGCAGGAGTTCTCTTGATGCCAGGCGTAAGCATGTGTGCGGGTGCGGTGAGGAAAAAGGAGCAGAAGTTTAATGCCAAGAGTGCGGGAGTCACGAGCATGATGTTAATCATGGCCTTCATCGGTACTCTTACGCCGACGTTGTTCTACCAAATCTACGGCAATGTGAGTACGATGAAACTTCCCGTCGTCCAGTCCTTACCATGTGCTTCGCGAGCCAGTTCCAGCTAGTCTGCCGTGGTTGTCCGGATAATCCACACCAAAGTCTTCCAAGCTGGAGGTGTAATCATTGCTACTACCAGCATACAGATCCCGTCAAAGATCCTTTCTATCAATCCAAGCTCAAGGATTTCATGTATATTTGTGCGGCGATTCTTCTTTTTGTACGTGTTGCAGACATTTCGCCCGTCTGAAGTTCCTAAATCAGTATCCCTAGTCGTACCTGGTCGGATTGTGGTTCTCTCTTCGTACCCATGCTACCCAGATCTGGCAAAACCCCCAGCCGTTGTTGCAGCCCTTCGAAATCCCGCCTGCGCATCGCCATTCTGGATATCAGCGCACCCCGAACACCACATCGCAATCTGCTGCCAGGGAAGTGCCGAAATACACAGATTTTCCAAGTGCCGACGATGTATCATCTACTTCGGCCCCGAGACCTCTAGAGTCCATCGCTGGTCAAACAGCCCGCTCTCCCGTTTCACCCTCTGTCAGGCGTGTATCGTATGCGCCTCCGCCTTCAACCCAGCACTTCACACCGCTCATGGAAAGCGTAGACTTGGCGATCAGAAACACTCAGTTACCCGAAAGCCTTACCAAGGATGATTTCACTCGGGCTGTCGCGGTTGCCACGGTCAGTGCAATAAGGCACCAACAAGCCCAGGCCATTTCTCCGGCACGACTTAGGTCTTCTGTAGCTGGCGATACAGATACGGGTGTTGGTGGTCATGGTGGGCATGAAGCACCCGAATGGAGCAGGGTGACTAGTGCTGCTGTGTTATTGGTGTGCACTGCCCTGTATGCGATCATTGCTGGTACGTCTTGCATTAACGATGTTTTTTCACTAATTTAGAGTGACCCCCAGAGCTTTTGGTTGATGTCGTTGACTCTGTGTTAGAGGACTCGGGTATTGATGAGAAGTTCCTTGGTATCACGCTTTTCGCTCTAGTCCCCAACACGACTGAATTCATGAATGCTGTCTCATTTGCTTTGAATGGAAACATTGCATTAAGGTTTGCGTCTCATGGGTTCGCATTCTTGTTTGCTGATAATTCCTGGTAATTACAGCATGGAAATTGGTTCTGCCTATGCGCTCCAAGTGTGCCTACTACAAGTCCCTGCTATGGTCGCCTTTTCTGCCTGGTATGCTCCCGAGAAGATGGGAGAAATCGCTTACTCTTTCACGTGTGTTTCTCTTTACTTTCACAAGAATGGATCGTAACTACTGCTAAATTAGTCTGATCTTCCCGCGCTGGGACGTCGTCGTTATTATCCTCGCCGTGTTCTTGATGACATACACCTATATTGAAGCGAAAAGCAATTATCATCGAGGAAGTATCCTTATTTTGAGGTATGCACCTCACCACTCTCATGAAATGGTCACTTAATTTCAATGGTACCAGTTACCTGGTTCTCGTCACAGGATTTTACTTCGCTCCCCGAGTATCTGATCTCGCGGCGTCGATATCAAGTGTGCAGATGGAGCCTCTACTTTAACTGGTCTGTTCCTGATTTTTTAAACTAACTTTGCATCTCGCCATAGGGATACAACTAGCACACTTGTTTTGTTACATACACATTCTGAGAACAATAATCTCAATGCAAACTTTGCAATCTTTCCAACACTTTCCGTAAATATTCTGATGTGACTGTGAGTTTCTCGGGCTCAGACTGACCCTGCATGACCTGCTCGAGGGATTCTTCATTGGACATATATTGAAGGAATAGCTCTAGGAAGTCCCCATCGAGGAAGCCGACAGAGACTGCCTCTAGATCACTTCGACCGGAATTGTTCTTGGGCGCACGATACCTGAGAAAGGTCAGTAAACCATGTTGCTACCGGGAATTGCCTTACTTGGAGTGACTGACACCAGTCTTACGCTCATGGAAGGCTGACAAATTCCTCTGTAAAGCCGTCATGTGGAGTGATAACTCCGCATCAGTGATGTCAATGATAACACCGATTTGCCCAGCTGGGGTGAAAAACAATTGTCGAGGTACCATTGGGAAGTCGATTGACATGTCATGGGTGGTCAGAACACCTTGGTGGAGTCAGTTTCGCTTGGAAATTACGGTGTTGGAGGAGAATTGCTCACCAGGCAAAAACTTGTTTACGATATCGCCTAAATGGTAATGGCCTTCGCGCTCGAGCATTCGATGTAATTCATCGTCTTGCAGGCGGAAGGCGAACAAATTGTAATCGCTCTGGAGATCGATGTGAGCACGAACTACAGGTGAATAGATGATTTAGGCGCGCTCACATTCCCTCCGACTATTGTCTTGTCGTCTAGGAGCTCTGCGCAAGTTGGCCACAAAGAACCATAATCTTTAGCAATGGGTTCAATTTGAGAACCGCTGAGCTTCAGCAGAGAGACTGAGGTCAGTGCATCCCCAACCAAAAGTTGTCTATCCCGAGACACGAGGGTGGTGATGAAATAGTTGTGATTAAACACCGAGGCTTGCGTCATGGAAACTTGCTTCCCCGTCCCTTCAACTTTGCAGACTATGACCTAGATAATTAATCACAAAGATGTGCTCACAAGAATAATGACATTACTTACAGAACTATTGACAGCAGCAAGCACCACGTCTTCTACCGAGGTGATTGCATATACGCAACCTCTGACACTGACGGACGCCATTGCGGTCAAAAGTGCGCGTGACCCGTTCGCCTGTAGAAGCACAAGCCTTCCCCTGGAGGGTTCTCGTTCTTCTTCCTCATACACGGTAACACCAGCGCATAAAAAAGATGTTGGCACACCCATCAGTTTAGTCGAGAACACATGGAGCGATGTTACTTCTTCGCCCTGGTCGACTTCGAATTCACTGAGTTCTGTAAAGTCAAAGTTCGCTTTCTGCCACACGAACAACGGCTACGGCTTACTTTCGAAAGAGGTATGGTTGAAAATCTGTATCGTGGATCTAAAAACTTCTGCTTGTCCGACCTGAGCAGGCGTCGGTCGCGTACAGGCGACGGAAAACGTCTCCCAGCTTGGGTTGTAAACGATGCGTCGCGGAGAGGAGTAACCTAGAGGGATCTATTTGATAATCAGGTGAGGGATTGGATTCATGAAACTGTAGTGTACCGATCGGATATGGAGTTTGTCGAAGTTCGCTACTGCTCCAATGACAAGGGAGCCGGGGCTGGCCAGAACCACAGACAAAGGATGCGCCATTGTATTTACTTCAGCAGCTGCGCTGATGTCCTATTTGCGTGCGGAGCCATTGAAAAGGGTAATCAATACGACACAGCCATAAATGCGTACCTTGAGCATCAGGGGTGAATGCTGTAGACGATCTCTTTCCCAGAATAATATGGACGTTCGATTCCCACAAGCAAATACGGTCGAGCGATCCCCGATGCGGCAAGTATGCATTGTCACAGGGAGGTTACCAACGAGAATGAACTTTTGGTCCCCCAATGTACAGTTCTGGAATGGAAGTGTTGCAAGCGAGCCATCTACGAGACCGACAAGAAGGTAGGGGTGTAATTGTGGGCACCTCACACCAATTTCGCTTGTAAAGCTGAACAGCAGCAGGGATCGTGGAGCGGCAGGAAGTTCTTTGGTTTCACAGACATCCTTGAAAGTGCCACTCTCCAAAAGGGACAAAATCTTGACGACCTTTGACATCCAAAATCCAACGGCAACATGGATGGCGAATGGCTTCGTACTGTCGACAGGTAGGCACGTAACGGCTGAAATCTCTGCCGTGCAACTGAGGGGCGGCGGCTCTGTAAAATCTCGCACGCGCTGCTTTACAAAGCGGTCACCTTCAAGGATTAGTAGAACTAATCTGCCATGGTCAAGGGCAATGACTACTTGACTTGCATTGATGTCGGCAGCCACGATTTCTCTGTTAGCCCAGCTCCCGTCGGAAAATTTATCCAATGTCCAGAGATCGCCTATACGAGTGTACTCTCGTAAGCTAGGATCATAGTTCAGAAGGAGTATTCCCTCAGGAACGACCTGCACGACCAGAGAGGAATCGATGTAGGTTGACGGGGTTGACCCTTCTCCCGGAATTCGCCGTCGGATATTGGAAACAGCCAACGTACGAGACGACATAAAGCTCTGGTTAGAACCTACAAAACTGAGAACCATGGTCCCTTCACTATCCTCAAAACGAAGCAAATATGTTTCTTGAAGGGTTGAAGCAACAATATGCGTAGTTGCCCTGGTCAAATGTTGACCATCAATTCAATCAATGAAGAAGGGTACTCACTGATCTTCGTAATTCTGGCGCAAAGACCAAATGCGGTGAACACTAGGTATGCCATGTACGACCCCCGCCTCACGAAAGTCAGCGCCACTCTTGACAACCTTGAGCGAACCAGTATTCCGTCCCCCGGAACACGTGATAATTTCATTCTGCAATAGGCGGCATTAATCCTAAAATCCCAGGTCCAAGAAGATAAAGAAAAAACAAACCTGGCCACTACCATCCGTATCAACGAGGATGCCATCAACAATCGGTGCGAGATTGCTAAAACACTCTAATTGAACAAGGTGATTTCCGGTTCCATTGACAATGATTCCCTCAGAATCTTCATCAACTCTTTTCCTGCTCGCCAAGCCAAGATCTTGAGGTCTGATAACTGATATGGATGCAGGAACAGGTAAAGTCGAATTGTCGGAACTAGAGGCAGGGGAGGAAATAATTTGTAGTAATTGAGAATCGCCGAAATGTGACCCTAGGTACACCACCTGGTTTGTGAGGTATGTCAAGGTCATCGGGGAAGATGCCTAACGTATCGAAATTAATTGGGTGAAGAAACGTAGACGAGTCATATACTTCTCCCAAAGCGACGAGTGTCAATACCCTCCCACTGACCCTATTAACATATAAAATTGCATGTCTCCCATATTTGTCACCTATTAAGAATGTATCATCTTCTGGGGTGAGTGGGCAATGGCTTTCACGGCCGGAAGACGCAATCCTCAACTTCGTAACTTCAGGCAGATGAAAATGAGACTCACGCTGTGACTCCAGACCATGGCCAGGTAATCACGGCGCGCGCTTTCCTTTTCTTCCACTCCCTTTCATTCTCCTTTTTTTTCGCATCTGCAGCTTCTTCTGCATTTCTGCTATTCTTCTTTTTCTCCGTGCGGCGGCTCCTACGGATGTTTTGTTCCAAGACGTCACTCGAAGCTAAATCATATAGCAGAATCTTCTGTCCACCAACTACTAAAATTCCACCTTCACTTTCGTTGTCGCCCCCTTCGGTAGAAGGGGCGAATATTAAAGTTAGTGTTTGTTCCTCGATAGAAAACCACTTCCCTGGAAGCGATGAGGGCGGAAGGAGCTGAGATGGCATTGGGGAGAGCTGAAGTTCATCAATCTGGATGTCACGTGCGAGTAGCTGGAGACGTCGTCGAAAGTCGAAGTGTAGCATGGCAAGTGTGTACGAATCTGTGGACGTAGAAATGAAGGTGAGACTGAGAAGGTTCAACTCCAAGATACTATTGTGGATATTGTCAGCCAGATTTCACTCATATGAGGACAGAAAAATGCCTGCTGACGATACATCAAATTCTCTTTCATAGCCACCTTCCTCGTTCAGACTTATGATCTTGAGTTTTCCTGTATAGATGCTTACAACGGCTAGAGTCCCTGAACGATCCACAAGGATGTCATGGCAAAATTCCGCCGGTCGTGCGTTTCTCTCGGATAAAGCGAGATGTCTGGTTGCATTGAGGTTCGTTACGCCAAATTCGGAAACCGTGAATAGCAAGAATACGAGCTCAGGGTCAGGGTGATCGGTGAGGACCAGCAAGCTTATCTTCGCGGTGTGCTGTTAATCAAAAAAGAATCACTGACAACACGGATATGGCGATGAACATAAATATACCACAATGGGAACTGATCTGATCACCCGTACCCTCCCCCATATCTCGATTCCTTGTTCGTGGCGGAGACCCGCTGGTTGTAAGGAGTAGATGTCGATTCTGTTCAGTTTTGCGACAACAAGGAACTCTGAACTGCATTCATCTGCAAGTGTGCACTTCAAAGAGTCGAGAACAGATGATGGTGAGTGGAAAGTAGATATGAGTTTCATGAGGAGCAAATCAAAAGGAAGGTGACCTCTTGGACACGGTCCACCACCGCCAGCTGGTGCCAGGGGTCTACCATTTTTTCCATTTCTGGTACTATTACTTGATCGAGTTGCAAAATTTTGAAACAGCCCATGTGATTACATGTCATCAAGTCCAAAATAAATGTAAGAGTTATATGAATGATAGCTACAGTATTCATGTTACATTTTGGTCCCACTTCCTTTTTGTCTTGACTCTTTTTCTTCCTTTTTTGATCAGATATTGTAATAACCTCTTTATTGACTTGTTCTTTTTTCTTACAATATGGATGTGTGTATTTCTCTTTCTAGGCTGTTGCTTTTGAACTGCCTTGTATCCCTTTTATTTCCCTTGATTGCTGGTCACTTAGTTACCTTAGATATGAATTATTCTTGTTAGACATTGCTACTTTATTAGTGTTCTCTACTTTTATTTCCTTCACTACTTTTGTTATGATTCACCCTATT
This sequence comes from Xerocomus potaroensis, assembly GCA_038088895.1. NCBI lineage: Eukaryota > Fungi > Basidiomycota > Agaricomycetes > Boletales > Boletaceae > Xerocomus > Xerocomus potaroensis. The sequence continues at coordinate 10,645 of JBBPJT010000064.1, read as the reverse complement.
TTTCTCCTATTTTTCCTCATTTTTCCTGACCTTCTAGAGTCAGTTTCACTCCAGATCACTCTAACCTTATCTTATCAATAGGGGCTAACTAACTTCAAAATCTTCACCCATTAATATAGACCAATCTCTTGGCCCTATCTTTTCACCCTACTTTATATGCATCTAGAACTACCTATAGACACCTTTGGGTCCCCTAGATTCTATTTTCTTGGTGGCAGATATTTAGATCTCCTTAAGGATATCTTAGAGCATCAAAATATGAGCTGTCATATTTAAGGCTATGCTGCCACTACAGCAAGGATACCACATATATACCCTTCTATTATACATGCTCTTTACATGCCTTCCTATTTCCTTAATTGACACATCTAATCTCTATACCAGACCTAGATAACCTTAATAACTGAGGTCTATAGAAGATAAGGCCTATAGAACAAAGATGTGGGAATTTGTTACAACACCACTACTTTACTTCACCAAAATGTACACTTTCTGATGCTACACTTAGTTATCTTCACTATTCTTACCTTTTCTTCAATACTTCACACTTCTTTTGACTTTAGCTGGCTAGACCTGGTACCAACTACTTCTTTAGATCACTCCAAACACTAGGATGCGCAGTACCAACCACAGTAAGGTCTGTGCATAGTAGAACTATCATATAAATAAGTAGGATCATGTACCAGACACTCTAGCCTAATCCATTTGTACTTTTGTTGGCATTCAGTCTCTCAGACTTGAGCTGCAGAGTATTAAGGACAAGTCTCATCCTATTTTTGTCTCATCTATCCATCCTCTACTCTATCTCTTGCCAGTCTTGGTGGAATACTGTAAGATTGTCCAGCCAATGTGGTACCATTAGTCTTTGAGGTTTAAGGTCATAACACTTGGATTAGGCTTTTATCCACTGCCTGGGCACTAAGGCTAAGGTGCTGCAGCTTCACTGTATTCATTTCTGACCCACAAGGACAAGTGGCATTTGGGCTGTTGCCTAAGAATCTGTTTCAAAACCCCTCTAACTTGAAGGAGCCCCTAGGAAGGGCAGATTTGTGTCTCAGATAGATAAACCTTCTCAGATAACCCCATTGGGTTGTTTACAGGATCAGGGTCAAGCCTGAATAAGCTTTGTGTTACAGTTTTTCATTTGCGCTTGTAATTTCATCTTTGTTTCATTTCCACTATCTCGGACGCTTTTTTCCCTTCTAGGCTAACCTTGCGTTATCCTCGTGTCCCCAATTTCCATCCATAACTCCTTTTGTTGTTCCCCATAGCTTTGTCGCCCGGATTAGATAGACACCGCTTGGTCCATTCGCACAAATACTTAGGATAAATACCTCGCGCATGTACTAGTAACGATAAGCTAGTTCTACACAATACCAGTGTAGTTCCTAGTTCTTCCTGTGCAACTTCTAAGGTCTTTGGGTTGCTCCTCTGACTAGAAGGTCCTTTCATACTACAACAAGCGTAACAAAAGAACTAGCTTCTCCTCGCTGAGACGCTATCTATGCTCCAGCCATTTCTTCCCATTGATATCGCTTTCGCGCTCCCACTTCTTCTCCTCCCCAGGACTCTGAGGAAGAAGGATCCCCCATCTCTCTCTCTCCCGCCCAATCAACGTACCAACTTCCCCTTTCCACCCCACCCTCCCCTCCTCTCGCTCTAACCCCTCTCGCACTTCCCCCACCCCTTCCCCCCACTCCTCCTGCACCATTTCCCCCACCAGCCATGAACGTTCCCCCCAACCCCCCTGAGCGAAAGGCTGGAATGCCTTTGGACTTTACTGGGGAAACGTCGAAAGCCGTCAGTTGGGGAATGGCAATGACAGCCTATTTCACACTGAACCCCACTATCTATGTCACGGACGGAGATAAGATACTTGCAGCATTAAGCAAGTTTACTAAGGGGCGAGGAGTTCCCTTTGCTGAAAAATGGTACACCAGATTGAATAATCCAGCTCTCCCCCCTGCGCAATTGACATATGATGTCTTCATGGAAGACTTTGGGAAAACCTTTTATCCCTACAATTTCAAAGAGGAAGCTCGACGAAAGATGTTAAACACTCGCCAAAATCTGAAAGACAAGGAAGAGGGATTCCAGAATTATCTGGCCGATTTTCAGTTACATGCTGCTAGGTCTGGTGTCACCAATGATACCACCTTAATTGACGCTTTCGCTGGGGGACTTGACCCCCAACTCGCCCAAATGATCCTTTCTATGGGAACCTTGCCGGCCACTCTAGATGAATGGGTTACAGCCGCAGCAAAGTTTCATGCCCAACAACAACGAATTTGTGCACTTCGCACTGGCAGCTCGCTTAGCAGCCATCTAAGCAGAAGAACCAGGGATCCTAACGCCATGGATATTGACGCTGCCTTTCTTTCACCTGCCAATCGCGCCAAACACCTTCGGGAGAATAGATGTTTTGTGTGCCACCGTATTGGTTGCAGGTCGGGAAATCATCAGACTGGAAGAATGAATCCCCAACGAACGAGAAGAGAAGAGAACGCTCAAACGAACCCTCCTCTCCCAACAACAAACCCCTTCCGTCAACACCTTAACGGACAAAATAACGCTCGACAAAATGTCCATACCACTAACGTCCTCGATCAGTATATCGCTACTCTGGTAGCGCAAGGAACAACTACTGAACAAATCCATCAAGTTCTCCAAGTGTGTTACACCGACGCGGAAACGCCTGGTGAAGAAGTTAACAGAGTAGATACGGATTTTTGAGGAGAGGGAAAGCCCTGTTGACGACTTCCTCCCTCTTAGCTAACGACTTGACTATAATGTATGTGAAAGGGAAAATGACGAAATCTATACACCTCCCTCTTCTCCTGCAAAATGGTTTAACAACTGTCAACACTTGCGCTCTGCTGAATAGCGGAGCTACAGGAAGCTTTCTCGATTCGACTTTCGTGAAACAAAACAATCTCCCCACCAGACGACTCCGGGTTCCCTTGGAAGTTCGAAACGTAGATGGAACTACCAATAAAGAAGCATGGATAACACATACGACGACTCTCAAAGCGACTGTCCCTGGATGGGGAGCCTCTTGGGAGTTCTTTATCACAAATTTAGGAAAAGAGAAGGCGATTCTAGGACTCCCATGGCTGCAACGCACTAATCCCCTCATCAACTGGGCAAAAGAGGACGTCCGATTTCCCGCCCCGCCAACGGTGGAATACCCAAGTGATACTCTTTTAGCCCATTTTCTCCACCTCTCGCCGGACTCTCAGATCGCTCAAAGGTGGAAGAAGCATTATCATCCTTTCTTCTCCATCGCGAAAACAACTCTATCAACTTCCCTTGCCACCGAAAAACTCGTCCCACAAACGACTCTCCTCTCTTTCCTTTCCACGTTCCAAGACATCTTCAACGAACCACAAATGGGTGCTCTTCCTCTGTCTCGGGAATTCGACCATGCCATTGTGTTAACCCCTGGGTTTGTGCCAAAGATTGGGAAGGTTTACTGTCTTAACCCTGCTGAATAACAAGTGTGCAGGGCATTCCTTGACGAGAACTTGGCTGTGGGACGCATCATCCCCTCCACGTCACCCCAAGCTTCCCCCTTCTTCTTTGTCCCAAAGAAAACTGGAGATCTTCGTCCCTGTCAGGATTATTGCTATCTTAACGAACACACAGTCAAGAATGCATATCCACTTCCACTGATCTCCGATCTCTTTGATAAATTACAAAAGTCGTCCATCTTCACGAAAATGGACATTTGATGGGGGTATAACAACGTCCTCATTCGCCCGGAGGATCGTTGGAGGGCTGCTTTCATCACTCCATTTGGTCTGTTCAAACCAACAGTGATGTTCTTCGGCTTGTGCAACTCTTCCACGACGTTCCAAGCAATGATGAATCATCTATTTCGTGACTACCTCGCCGAAGGATGGTTAATCATCTATATGGACAACATCCTTATTCATTCTTCCGACCCCTCCCTTCACCGAGAACGTACGAAAAAAATTCTCCATCGCTTACGGGAACACAATCTCTATCTAAAATTATCCAAATGTACTTTTGACGCACCTCAAGTGGAATATCTAGGTATGATAGTAGCACACAATAAGCTGCAAATGGATCCCATGAAAGTATCAGCAATCACGGACTGGGTACCACCCCACTCTCTGAAAGGTGTTCGCTCATTCCTCGGGTTCTGCAACTTCTATCGTCGCTTCATTCCCAGTTTCGCTACCATCACTGCTCCTCTTCATCAACTAACGCGAAAGGATCATGCCTGGTCCTGGTCTCCTGCTTGTGACGCCGCTTTCCACAAGTTAAAGTCCATTTTCATATCCGCACCCATATTATCCCTCCCAGATCTCCAGCAACCGTTCATCGTCATGACCGACGCTTCGCTATTGGCTTCGGGAGGAGTCCTTATGCAACGAGACGCAAATGGTGATCTCCATCCTTGTAGCTATCTTTCTCGCACATTTTCCCCCGCTGAACGGAACTATGATATCTATGATCGTGAACTCCTTGCCGTTATTCACGCCCTTGCGGAATGGCGCCACTATCTTCAGGGCACTGGTTTTCCCGTCACCGTCCTCACCGATCATAAGAACCTTTCTTACTTCCGACAACCCCATCGCCTCTCTCGTCGTCAAGCCCGGTGGATGCTTTTTCTTCAGGATTTTGACCTCCATTTCTCAGTCCAACCTGGCACTGCCATGGGCCCCACCGACGCACTCTCCTGTTCTGTTTGCCCCGACACTTCGTCGGATAATACTGATGTCACTCTGCTCCCGGACGATCTTTTCATTTCCCTCATCGACACCACCCTACTTGACAAAATCCATCAATCCTCTTCCTCTGATCCCCTCGTCTTATCCACCCTCAACCGCATGCACGAAAACTCTCCTCTTTTCCCGCAGTCCTCTCGTTCCGACTGGTCGTTCACCGGTGGTTGCCTTTACTATCACCACCGCCTTTACATACCCCCCCCCCCGCTCGCCACGATCTCGTCGCCTCTCTTCACATGTCTCTCGCGGGCGGTCATGGCGGCATCTTCCGGACCACCACTCTTCTCCAATGGGATTATTGGTGGCCGGGTCTTTCCTCCTTTGTTCGCCGATTTGTCCTGGGTTGTGCCCTTTGCCAATCCAGTAAAATTAACACGCACCCTGTTGTTCCCCCCCTTTCCCCCCTCTCTTCGGTCGCCACGTGCCCCTTTCAACAGATCTCGGTTGACCTTGTCTCCGGTTTCCCTCCGGTGGCCACGTTTGATTCTGTCTTGGTCGTGGTCGACCATGGCCTTAGTAAGGGGGTCTTTTTTATCCCTTGCTCCAAATCCGTTGATGCCGCAATGATTGCCCACCTCTTTTACACCCACGTTTTTCCCCATGTTGGTTTACATGACCGCATTATCTCTGATCGAGGTCCACAATTTGCTTCGGCCTTCGCACGCGAATTAGCTCGTCTACTTCAATACGATGTAGCCTTATCCTCTGCATATCATCCACAGACTGACGGCGAAACTGAACGGGTAAATCAGGAGCTTGAAACCTATCTTCACCTCTTTTGCCAAGATCAACCCACCAAATGGGTGGACCTCCTTCCGATGGCCCAATTCACCCATAATTCCTCCGTTCATTCCGTCACCAAACAAACTCTGTTTTCCCTTCTCCTCGGATATGAACCACGAGCGTACCTGCCCCTCGGAAAAACATTCATCCCAGCCCTAGCTGATCAACTAACCTGGCTTCATCAGGCCAGGCAAGAGGCACTCAGCGCCCATGAATTGGCCCAACAATACATGAAACAACGGATTACGAAACGATTCCGACCATGGAAGGTTGGCGATAAGGTGTGGCTAGACGCACGCAATCTCCACCGAAGTACTCCATGGCGGAAATTAAACCCGTTACGTGAAGGACCGTTTGAGATAACGAAAGTAATTTCCCCTGTGGCTTATCAATTACGCCTCCCGACCAAATGGAAGGTCCACAATACATTCCACGCTTCTCTTCTTTCATCTTATCGCAAAACTGCGGAACATGGGAAAAATACCTTGCATCCCCCCTCTATAACCGTTGACGGAGATAAAGTATGGGAGGTTGAACGAATATTGCGACATAAAGGGAACTTGTGAACCTGGTGTTACCTAATCAAATGGAAAGGATATTCCCACGCGGAAAATACGTGGGAACCCGAACGGAACTTGATGGGAGCACGGATCCTCTTGAATTCATATAAAAAGGACCACTCCCTGTGAATTCCCTCATCATCATCCCATTATGCCTCCTACTCGCAACACCTCCCCCACTCCCCCACCTTCCTATGCCATCCATCAAATCCCAGCCATATTCCCCATCCGAACCAACCTCCTTCCCCCTTTACCCCGACGACTCATATTCACCGCCATCTTACAGAACGCCCCTCTGTTTATGAGGGTCGTTGAGTCCCCCCTTATCGATAGCACCATCTACGATGCATGCATGCTTTTCCTTACCCTCTGTACTTTTCGCCTCGTATTAAATGCCGCTACCCCTGCAGATCGTCCCCCTATCCTTGCTGCAGAAGGGACCACGTTGATGAGTCAGGCCAAGTTGCAATTGCTTGACCTACTCTATCGCTTAGGATTGGGCTACGTTATTAACTCTCTTCCTTTCGAGTTGATTGGCCCCATAGTTCGACCTTTCTTGCACCATCTGCACCCCACGGTCTGGTATGATTACGTTCACACCAACGAAGCCACGGTGACCTTGAGGACACCCGACTCTCTCCCCTACGCATCCATTGTTCCCCCGTCTAATGCGTCCATCTCGTCTCTCCCCTTAATACCGGGAGTAGTGACTCCCCCTGTGCAACCTCCTGTCGTTCCTCCCCTTCCCCCTCCATCCCCCTCTTCTGACCAAGAGAACATTCCCCCTCTCATACCCCTCAACGACGACACGTCCACTCCCGTCCTGGTCCCTCCCCCTGTCTTACCCTCCTTGATATCCCCTTCCCCACCCGAGTCGCCTAAGAAGTCTAAGAAAAAGGGGAAGAAGCGAGCAGTAATGACATATGGTCTCCCCTCGTCCCCGTTGTACAATCTCCGCTCCAAGAAGATGACGGTCTCTCCCACTTACATCGATACTCCCGCCGCCTCGTCTTCCATCATCGAACCCACTTGGTTCTCCCGTTGTGAATGGTGCAATGAAACTGACACGCATCTAGGGATCTGGTGCCCCACGCATCAATGTCCTTCGTGTTTGGTTTATGGGGCAGGACACGATCTCCACAATTGCCCACAAGGAGCGTGTGTATACTGTCAACGGCAGCATTGGGGTCATCCCTGTCCCCTATACAAGTGTGGCCCAGACGGGTGTGACGAATGCCGCGGTCTTCCATGGGGGGAATTGTGTCCTCGTCGAATTAGGCGTCAAGAGTTGGATGCCGAACCAAATGACCCAGACGACACGTTGTATGATTTCCTTGATAAGGAGTAAAAGTCGGTGACTTTTCTGCTAGACCGGACCTTCTGTTATGGTTTTTCATTTGCGCTTGTAATTTCATCTTTGTTTCATTTCCACTATCTCGGACGCTTTTTCCCTTCTAGGCTAACCTCGTGTTATCCTCGTGTCCCCAATTTCCATCCATAACTCCTTTTGTCATTCCCCATAGCTTTGTCGCCCGGATTAGATAGACACCACTTGGTCTGTTCGCACAAATACTTAGGATAAATACCTCGCGCATGTACTAGTAACGATAAGCTAGTTCTATGCAATACCAGTGTAGTTCCTAGTTCTTCCTGTGCAACTTCTAAGGTCTTTGGGTTGCTCCTCTGACTAGAAGGTCCTTTCATACTACAACAAGCGTAACACTTTGTCTGACCAGGTTAGCTGGGCTGAGGATCCATACAGTATCTAGTGCCAAGAGGCTGAGGTAGTCTGGGAAACCTTTATCCAGTACTTAGTTTATGTGTAGCTTTGTTACATCACTACATAAGCGTTGTTGCTATCAAACCCATTGCAGAAGGCGCTATTACCTTTGCTCTAAACACTACTACTTCCAATCTTTGTGCTATAAAGTCTCCAGAGCTTGGTTGGAAGATACTAAGCAGTAAGGATGTCACACACACCATTGGGAGGAGCTCTTGGACAATCAGCAGTGGACACACTGTCTGAGGTCCTTGGAAAACTTAATGACACTTTGGATGAGTTTAAAGAGGACAAAGAAAGAGATGTTTCAAAGAAGATTGCAGATCCAGGCAAATGGAATGGAGAGCACGGTCAATTTAGGACTTGGTGGCTAAAGATTAGAGCCTGGAGGACCTGTAACCATTGGAAACATAACAAGTATCAGATAGTTGCAGTTTTGAGTCGCATGGATGAAAAGGCACAAGAGTTTGCCAGGATCACCATGGAGAAATACCTAGATGCAGAAGAAGAATATAAAAGAGATTCCAAGGGACAACTACTATCTATTAGGAAGGGGGAAGATGCCTGGCCTTCCTGGGATGATTTTGAGAAAAAAGTAAAAGACTACTTTAGAATTGATGTCCTTCTATGGGAATCATTCAGAAAGCTAGAAGCTCTCAAGCAAAATGGGAGATCTATAGATGAATTCCTTCAGATCTTTGAAAGTCTCCAAAGTGAAGCAGAGATCTCAGATGATCATGCTAAAACCCTCTTGAAACACACAGTAGACTACAAGATCTACTACCATGCTGTGCTTCACACTACTGCTTCAGGATATGAGGACTGGAAGAAAGTTCTTAGAGAAGTTGGAAGGAATATGGAAAGGATGAATTTGGAGAGAACCATGCCAATGAATCACTTCATGGCTAATAAAACTTGCTACCCAGCACCTAAAGGACCTTCTCCTCCTGCTCAACAATTTACCAGAACTGGGATACGACCAGGAAGGGGTGCTCCCATGGAGATTGACCATCAGAGGATGAAACCTGACACCAAAACATGTTATGGGTGCAGTCAAAAAGGTCACATATGGCCCAACTGTTTCAAGAACCCCAATAGATGACCCAATGCTCTCCAGCAACCATCTCAGATCAGACAACAAGTTTGGGATCCATACTATGGAACATATAGGGAAATTCCACAGGAACAAGCGATGGAAAATAGGGCCCATTACCCTGGAAGACCTTTACCAGATGTACCCACCCAAAACACTACAGATCTAAGGGCTTCCTATACTACTAAAGAAGCAGAAGCATATTGGAGAGATAAGCTAGAGGTAGAAGTGAAACAGTGTTACAATTTTTTAAGAGATGCCCTATGCTTGGCCTAGCAATGGGGTCTCTAGTCTATTGGATTCATTCTCCCTTATCCTATCTCCTCCCCACCCCCAGTATAACAAATAGATGTTGTCTTCCTGTTGTCCCTGACCTATTCCACTGTTGCTTTAGGTCATCTGTATTACCATCACATACAATCTGCATGTTTGCCTCAAGGTTTCTTTGCTTCTACCTTGTGGCCATTTCTGTTATATCAACTTACATGTTCTCTGTAACCCAGGGTTATGGGCATTACCTCTTATAGTTCAACTCTTGTTCCAGGGTTGTGGGCTTTCCTTATATAGTGCTTAGTCAGCATGGTCTGTGCACCATGGCCACTAGTATATAAGTAGCACTATTTGTAGGAGTATTTCCTAAGTTGAATCTCATTGTTACCTGCCTAGTGTGTGGGTTTGTAACTTTTAATCTCTTCCCTTCATCCTGGTGCTGTCCCTTGAAGGTTCATGTTTTCATATTCCTTGTTATCCCAGTATCAAGACCCTTGATGACTTGCATGACTGATCAACTTTGTCTTATCCATATTGATGTCTCTTTGTTGTCACCAGTTGTAACAAGGGTTATAGACTCACAGTGTAGCAAAAGATTTAACTTTCCACTACTTGCTAGTTATTCAACTATAGCAACATGTTCCCCCATTGTTCCACTCTTTCCCAATGTGACTCTAGTGCCTCCCCTCAACAAGGGGGTGTTGGCAACAACAACTCACCACCTTGATCCCCACAATAGTCCTTATATGACCAACCATCCCCAACATCATCAGAGCAACACTCCACTGTCTGTCACTCTCCAGTTGTAACACCTTCTATTGTCTCACAGACATCAACTTCCTGTCTTGCCCAATTACTAGCAGAAGTAAGTCAACCTCATCCTCCAACTCCACCATCTGTTACAGGCCTCCCCTCACAATCTCTGGACCATCCCCTTTAATGGATGCCTCTTGACTATGTTCCCTTCATCAACAAATGGGTCTACCCAACAAACCAGTGCAGAAGGAAGATGAAAGTGAGGACAAAGAAGAATTTCATTCAACATCCATCCTCATAGATGTTGCCCCACCTGTCATATCCGTGCACCTCCGGTCATGTCCACGCACTCCGGTCGTATCCAACACAACTCCAGTGTGTTCTTCTTAATGTTTTACCTTAGCCCTTCCGGACCTTGATATTGTTGTTGCTACGTTTACTGTACCTATTGACACTTGACAGTTAGTACATCGCGTAGTTAGTTGTTCTCCGCAGTTCGGATGTCATCTGGAGTTGGCTCCAATGATATCTCAACACCTGTTGTTTCATCTGTCACTCTTGACTTTCACCTTGTTTCACCCGTCACCCCTCTGTCATTCTGATACATGTTTCACATTACCTTAGAGTATATAAACCCTTCGATACTCTC